>SJYT01082107.1:274389-326887 GCA_006410635.1 Cephalophus harveyi | reverse complement strand
TCTAATGAGATGGATGAAACTGGAACCTATTATACAGAGTGAAGTAAGCCAGAAAGAAAAACACCAATACAGTATACTGACACATATATATGGAATTTAGAAAGATGACAATGATGACCCTGTATGCGAGACAGCAAAAGAGACACAGATGTATAGAACGGACTTTTGGACTCTGTGGGAGAGGGAGAGGGTGGGATGATTTGGGAGAATGGCATTGAAACATGTATACTATCATGTAAGAATGAAGCACCAGCCTATGTTCGATACAGGATACAGGATGCTCGGGGCTGGTACACGGGGATGATCCAGAGAGAGGAAATGGGGTGGGATGTGGGAAGGGGATTCAGGATTGGGATCTCATATACACCCATGGTGGATTCATGTCAATGTATGGCAAAACCAATACGGTATTGTAAGGTAAAATAAAGTAAAAATTTAAAAAAAATAAAAATAAATCTAAATATTGGGGTTTTTGTTGTTATCTTTCTGTTATTGACTTATAATCTATGTTTTTGATAGTATACCTTGCATGATTTTAATTAACTGGATTTTGGATAATTTTTTTCATAACAAGATATTGTCTACTTTTTTGACTATTACATGCACATTTGTAAAAAATGCATATTCTACAGTTTTAGGAAATAATGATCTCTTAATATCAATTAGGCCAGTTGGTTAATTGTATGGTTCAAATCTTCTACAGATTAATGAGTTTTTGGAGTGAGGAGTTGGTTTCTTATATTATTTGGGCTTCCCTGGTGGGTCAGATAGTAAAGTATCTGCCTGCAATGCAAGAGACCTAGGTTTGATTCCTGGGTCAGGAAGATCTCCTGGAGAAGAGAATGACAACCCACTATAGTATTCTTGCCTAGAGAATTCCATAGACAGAGGAGCCTGGCAGGCTACACTCCATGGGGTTGCAATGGCTCAAATCCTCTATAGATTAATGAACTTTTTTTATTGGTTGGTTTATTATATTATTTAGGGAAGTGTATTAAAATATCTAACGTAATAGTGCATTTTCTTTACTTTTATCTCTGCTTTTGGAAATTTCCTGAGAGAAATCCTGCTAGTGATAATAATTTTGAGCAATGCCTTTACTGATTTATTTTACCAGGATGGAGAAACAGCCAGAGGTATAAATCTATGATAATTTATGAGTAGCACTCATAGGTTTGCCAGATTACAAAGATTTTAAAGGAGTATGATCTGAGCACTGGGAACTAAGGTATGTAGGAAAGAATATATGAATAAACTCAAGAATGGGGATATTGTTAAGACTTTTATATATAATTACATGTTCATTAAAGGGTCCACTGAAGAAGAGGCTCTCAATAATCAGGAGGAAAAGATGATCTTTTCTTTGGAAGTGTGTCAGCCATTTCTCCAGGCCTCCCAGGATAATCTGCAATGTAGTCATGACAGAAGGAGTGAGATAAATGAACTACCCTTGGCTGAAGTTATCCTGGCTACCACTACTGCTGAATGCCTACTTTGCAAGCGGGATATGTCTATGTTGAACTTCCTGTATGCACCTCTGTGTATACAGTGGAGGGAAAGGGTCCTATGAAATCATGTTTCGGCTGTCCATCAAAGAGAAGGCAGCAACTTGTCCTCATTGAAATAGACACATATTCTATATGTGCATTTTCTTTCTCTAGTGGAAATTTCTATGTCAACACTTTATATATATGTGTGTGTGTGTATAAATATGTAATGCCTTATATATATATACACACACATATATATAATGCATATAAAATCCCTTACTCACATGATTGGTATCATATAAAATACTATTAAAACCAAGGAACTATTTTATAAAAATAAAAATCAATTAATTATGCTCACAGCATTCACTGACTTTAACTCATACCACTTCACTCAAATCTACTAGCATTATAGAAGTTTTGAAAGGTCTGTAGAAGGCAATATTATGGGGCCAGCCTGGAGACAACATCCTCTGACATAAGCCATTCTCCTGGATATGGCATATGTTCTGAACCAAAGTTCAAAATAAGGTGCAGCTTTCTCTAAACATCTGTGTCCTTTAATAAGAGTATTGACTATTTCTCATAATTTGTTTTAAAACTGTTGCTTCTCCTTCTGTAGGTTTGTGTTCCCCTAGTTCCCAAGGGAAGAGGCTTTAGTCTGTAGACAAAACAATGATACCTTCGTACTGTAAGCTTGCCATCTGCTGGTGAGCACTGTGGGTTGCTAGTACTATTGAACCACCAGGCATATTATAGTATTACCGTACCTGAAGGTGTGATGGATGCGGTTTACATAGGAGGAATATGACTATAATCAGGGCAGGGAAGAACATTCTGGAACTCAAAAAAAGACCTCCAAAGTTTCCAGTAGTCAAGGTTTGGTGTTACAGTGTTCCAACTGTAACAGGACCACCAACAGCAAGACCCATCAGGAATGAGGTTTGGTTCCCCAAACTGAGAAAATAATTTCTTAATGAGTTAGTAAGCAATCTAGTGAAACAACACTCTCACATACTTAACAACCATAACTTTATCTTAAGATGCACTGCAAAATTATGGGGCAAACTCTATTTGAATTATAGTAGATGAGAAATGGAAAAATCAGGTTGAGCTATTCTGGAAGATGTTGAATTATTTCTTTTTATATTTATGAGTTTTCTATTAGTATATATTTATTACTAATATAAAATAACACTAAAATATATTTTCTTTTATCCTGTGAAGTTTAACCTGATATACTTGCTAATGAAAGAATATGTGTATGAAAGAATACACTTGAATGAAGGAATATAAACTAAATTAAATCTTTAATAATGTTTTCATTCTTCTGGGAGGACATTCGACCTGAGAAAGCTGCAAACCTCCACAAACATCCTTGAGATAATTCATCATCCTTGAGATAATTCATATATATATACTGCTAAGTCGCTTCAGTCATGTCCGACTCTGTGCAACCCCATAGACAATAGCCCACCAGGCTCCCCTGTCCCTGGGATTCTCCAGGTAAGAACACTGGAGTGGGTTGCCATTTCCTTCTCCAATGCATGAAAGTGAAAAGAGAAAGTGAAGTCACTCAGTCGTGTCCGACCCTCAGCGACCCCATGGACTGCAGCCTTCCAGGCTCCTCCATCCATGGGATTTTCCAGGCAAGAGTAGTGGAGTGGGGTGCCATATATGAGTATATATATATTATATATATATAATTCTTCCCTGGAAATATAGCCAAAATAATTTACCATATACAATAATTTTTTAAAGAATCAATAGTTTGAATTTGATAATTATTTTGAATTATTACTTTGATAATTACTTTGAATAAGATTCAGGTCTGGCTCATGGAAAACCTATGTAAATCTGGGCATTTCATGTATAGAAGAGGATTTACTGAATATTGAGAGTCAACTACTGAATGAATAATAGATGAGTGAAAATGATCAGTTTCTTTTCTAAAAAAGTTTGCTAATGTATTGATTATAGTTTTTACAGGAGAGGAGAATAAGAAGGCATGGGAGTATAATTTAAAATTGTCCACTTGCACATATAAGCTCTCTTTGAATGCTCATGTTCTTAGAAAATCATACAAATTTCACATTTTGCCCAATAATGCAGTTACACTTATTGTAATATAAAATACTTTGAATTGCTTGCTATAGAGTAAAATAAGCTCCCCAGAAATTTATTCCATGATTATTCTGTAACTTTGTATATTTTTAAGAACATAGCTATCTACTATAATACTTCTTAGAGAAAGTTGATAATTGTGGCAAAGTAACAACATATGCTTTTCTTATTACATAAATAATTTTATAAGTAGGAAATAAAGATCTTGCAAGCATGATGTTCTACTGAATTTATTTCAGGTCAGATACCAATATGTTTTCAGTTTTATGCATTGGATTTGGGTAAATGTAACACATGTAACACATTTAATATTAAAAGAAAAGATCTTCCTAGAATCTACAACATCTGTAGTCACTCTAATGAAATTATCATAACCTGTATAGTTGGGTAGAACACAGACTCTAAACAATTTCTGGGACTTAAAATATATACTGAAATTAAGGATTTCTGTGTCATGGGATCATCTTTTTGCATGAGCCATATTTAATTATGAGTGTGTTAGTCATTCATTTGCGTCCAATTCTTTTGGGACCCTATGGAATGTAGCCTGCAAGGCTCCTCTGTCCATGGAATTCTCCAGGCAAGAATACTGGAGTGGGTAGCAATTCCCTTCTCCAAGAACATTCCAGGAATTGTTCCTGACTCTGGGATTGAACCTGGGTCCCCTGTACTACAGGCAGATTCTTTGCCATCTGAGCCACTTGGGAAGAACTATTTAATTATGACAGTTCTTCAAAAATGCTTCACTTGGCCAGTCATACGCTTGTCTTGAATAACTTGATCTCCTTCCTTTGTTGGTCACATTCAGATCCTGACTGGAAACTACATTTTCTGAAACAGTGTTTTTGATCCTCTCTTTCTTTACCTTTCCTGACACCCCTCCCTGTATGTACTGTCTTACAGTTTTCAATTTTTCCTTCAAATCGTAAGCTCCATGGGGGAAAAGTCTATGTCATTATAACTACTATCTTCATTATCTAGGACAGAACTGTTACTTCAGTTCAGTTCAGTCACTCAGTTGTGTCCAACTCTTTGTGACCCCATGGACTGCAGCATGCCAGCTTCTCTGTCCATCACCAATTCCTGGAGCTTGCTCAAACTCATGTCCATCGCGTGAGTGATGCCATCCAACCATCCCATCCTCTGTTGTCCCCTTCTCCTACTGACTTCAGTCTTTCCCAGCATCAAGGTCTTTTTTCAGTGAGTCAGTTCTTTGCATCATGTGGCCAAAGTGTTGGGAGTTTCAGCTTCAGCATCAGTCCTTCCAATGAACATTCAGCACTGATTTCCTTTACAATTGACTGGTTTTATCACCTTGCAGTCCAAGGGACTCTCAAGAGTCTTCTCCAATACCCTAGATCAAAAGCATCAATTCTTTAGCACTCAGCTTTCTTTATAGTCCAACTTTCACATCCATACATGATTACTGGAAAAACCATAGCTCTGACTATACAGACCTTGGTCAGTCAAGTGCTATCTCTGCTTTTCAATATGCTGACTATGTTGGTCTTAGCTTTTCTTCCAAGAAGCAAGTGTCTTTTAATTTCATGGCTGCAATCACAATCTGCAGTGATTTTGGAATCTGAGAAAATAAAGTCTGTCACTGTTTTCATTGTTTCCCCATCTATTTGCAATGAAGTGATGGGACTGGATGTCACAATCTTCGTTTTTTGAATGTTGAGTTTTAAACCAGCTTTTTCACTCTCCTCTTTCACTTTCATCAAGAGGCTATCTAGTTCCTCTTCACTTCCTGCCATAAGGGTGGCATCATCTGCATATCTGAGGTTATTGATATTTCTCCCAGCAATCTTGATTCCAGCTTGTGCTCCATTCATCCCAGCGTTTCTCATAATATACTCTGCATATAAGTTAAATAAGCAGGGTGACAATAGACAGCCTTGACGTACTCCTTTTCCTATTTGGAACCAGTCTGTTGTTCCATGTCCAGTTCTAAAGTGTTGCTTCTTGGCCTGCATACAGATTTCTCAGGAGGTAGGTATTGTAGTCTGATATTCCCATCTCTTTAAGAATTTTCCCCAGTTTGTTCATAGGGGCTCAATAAATATTTTAAATGAATGAATTATCATTGAATATTGGAGTACACCTTGAAACATGGCGATACTTGAAGAGAAAATGAGTGAAAATCTAGAATTTGCTTTTAACATCAGTTTTCTCCTTTTCATTTGAAATCTTAAAATGAAATGACAGCTATGTATTAGAAAGCCAAGAAGAGATTCTATGCTCTACAAATGTTGATACAGAAAAAAATGAGAACCTCTATGTGGTCTATAGCAGTTACAAGGAAATTTGCAAAGATATATTTAAATACAGCTGAATTCTTAAGAGCAAGTAGTTATGTAGATTTGGCTGCAATTTTCAAACTACATTCACTTTTGGATGTCTCACTTAAAATGAAACAACCCAGTCTCTGATATCTTTTTTCTGGTTTAACATGTCTCTGTTATCTAGCTATAATGAATAGTCTTACGTGGGGATTTAGCTAGGCATGTAGCATTGTTTCTCTCTGGTCTCCTGAAAGTTATTATTTTTCCTTCTGGTCCTAAATAAAATGAAGCTTCAGTGCAAGCATACTTCCTTTATCCATTTCAAAATATTTGCTGAATGCCTATCATGTGCTAGAAAATTTTCAAGAAGCTTCATAATTCATTTATTGATGGCCCAATTTTCTTCCTATTTTATTTACACTATAGCTCCTATGTAATGCGGGGATAATTTTTTTGCCATGTCAACATGATGAACTTGATGTTAAGCCTAACAATAGGTAGAAGACTATGTCCCAGAACTACATCATTGCTGTTTGACATGGTCTGTAGATAAAGCTTTGTTAACAGCCACACTATGCCCCCTCCAAGAAGACATGCTGGCTTTCTTTAATCTATGGTATTTGATATTTTCCTACATGTTGGAATCAATACAGAATATTGTGCTTGTTGTAATAATTAGTTTCATTTTCTTATTAGTAGTATTTGTTAAGTGCAGAGAAGGTATGTCCACATATAGCTTTTTCCCCATTTTTTATTGTGGTATAATTGACAGTAATAAAATGCACAAACTTAAAGAACCCAATTTGATAAGTCTTATGTCATTTAATATATAGACACTTTGAAACCAATCACTGCAATCAAGATGTGAATACATCATATTCAATACCATAAAAGTTTTTTGATGCCCCTTTATAGTCCCCATCTCATGGCCCACTGGACTACCAGGGAAGTCCCACAATTCTAGTTTTCTATATCCACTAATTGTCATTTTCTTTTCCTCTGCCCATGTATTAAGAGCCACATGATTCAGAATATTTGAAAACAAGATGCTATTTATTTCTACCTCCAAAATTCTCTCCATACAAGAGTCCATACTTGCACTTGTCCCAGTAGAAGAAGGCTATCTAAGCACTTTTACTGCCCCTCTGCGTTCTCCACCACACCCTTCTGCCAGATGAGGGGTTTGGAAAGCATTTATTCCTCCATCCATCTGCCTCCTTCCCAAAACTCCTGTGTTACACTGGGTTGTATAGCACGTAGAACTTCAACAAGAGCAGGCCCCTTCTGTTAGTAAAGCTGCTATTCCACAGTCATGTTACATATTCCTGGGTAATCATTCATTGTCTCCAGGGTTAATTTTCTGCGATTCACATATGCCCATGGAAATACAGAATGGGATGCTCTTTTCAATCCCCTTTGCTTTGTTCCCCTCCTCATCTTGAAGTTTCTGATTCAGAATAATTCTGTATGTAATTAGGGATCTTTTTCTCAAGTACTTTCCTCGATAGGCAAATGAATTACATACACCATGGTTTTCCCATATGGTCACAAAGTCTTTCTGACATATAAGTGTTATCTTGCTTGACTGGGATCCTCTGGTGACAGTTTTCTGTGTTTGTAGATATTATTTCAGGCTCCTCTCACTTCCAACACTGCATGAAAGAAAGTGAAAGTGTTGTGGCTGACTCTCTGCGACCCCAGTGACTGTACCTTGTCAGGTTCCTCTGTCCATGGGATTCTCTAGGCAAGAATACTAGAGTAGGTTGCCATGCCCTTCTTCACGCAATCTTCCTGCCCCTGGAATTCAACCCAGGTCTCCTGCATCGCAGGCAGATTCTTTACCTTCTGAGCCACCAGGGAAGCCCCAGTATTGCCTGAGAGACCTCCAAACACTAGTTTGTTTCCCCTTTTGTAAGGAATCTATACTTTCCACCCTTTGCTTGTGTTATTTTTCTCTGCGTCCTTATCTTTGTTGAGGTTTATAGGATATGCCAAGTATGTATCCTTTCTCATCAATACAGACTGGATCTCAGCAAGCCCTCTCAGTCTGTAGATGGAGGTCTTTTATAATCACAGATGAATTACTTCCTATTATGTAATTATTGTCTTTCTTCCATCTGTGGAATACCTGTGACTTTTATTACGTGTTTCCTAGATCTGTCCTATAATCTCTTTATTATCCTTCAGGATTTCTACCACTGTATATTTTGCGCTTGATCTTTCAGGGCCTGATTTTGGTCTCAAATGTGATAGCCTCTCCCTCCAATATCCTACTTAATTGGAAAAATGTTTTTTGTAAACATATATGTCTGTGTACAAACGTACTACTCCTTTGTGTCCTCAAGTGCTCCTATGTTTACTTTAATTTTTTTATCCCACTCCTCTTGGAGCAGTATTTCAATGAAAACATATTTTAAGTCTTGTGCCTAATTTTCTTTCGTTTCTCTGTTGTGCAATGTTCATACATCCCATGAAACCAAGTATATATTTCCTTAATGACAAAAGGGACTCTGCTTGTGGGATTAAACTAAGGATCTGGAAATGGGGAGATTTTTCTGGCTTACCTGGCTGGGATGAGGATCACTAATGGTGCTACAAGAGGAGTTAGGGTTTTGTGACAGTTATCACTAGAAAGAAAATCTACAGCCCAACCAAACAATGAGCGATGACATGAAAGTATAGTTTACCCTATAAACAAGTAAAGATATAAGCATTTGAATGCAGAGTTCCAAAGAATAGCAAGAAGAGATAAGAAAGCCTTCCTCAGCGATCAGTGCAAAAAAATAGAGGAAAACAACAGAATGGGAAAGACTAGAGATCTCTTCAAGAAAATTAGAGATACCAAGGGAACATTTCACGCAAAGATGGGCTCGATGAAGGACAGAAATGGTAAGGACCTAACAGAAGCAGAAGATAGTAGGAAGAGGTGGCAAGAATAAACAGAAAAACTGTACAAAAAAAGATCTTCAAGATCAAGATAATCATGATGGTGTGATCACTCACCTAGAGCCAGACATCCTGGAATGTGAAGTCAAGAAGGCCTTAGAAAGCATCACTTTGAACAAAGCTAGTGGAGGTGATGGAATTCCACTTGAGCTATTTCAAATCCTGAAAGATGATGCTGTGAAAGTGCTGCACTCAATATGCCAGCAAATCTGGAAAACTCTTCAGTGGCCACAGGACTGGAAAAGGTCAGTTTTCATTCCAATCCCAAAGAAAGGCAATGCCAAAGAATGCTCAAACTACCGCACAATTGCACTCATCTCACACGCTAGTAAAATAATGCTCAAAATTCTCCAAGCCAGGCTTCAGCAATATGTGAACCATGAACTTCCAGATTATTCATGGGATCGCAAAGAGTCAGATACAACTGAGCGACTGAACTGAACTGAACTGAATAAACATTACAAATGAATCTTAAAGATATAAAAGACCAGACAACAAATACATAAATATTAATATGTAATGAGTATTACTTTACCTATTAGATTCTGAAAGATTAAAAAGTTTAGTAATAACCATTTTGGCCCATGATGTTGCATAATCATTCTTAACATTTCTGATGGTTATCTAGCTATTAGATACCAATCCTAGGAAGCTAGGATTTATTTATTTTTGTATTTCTAATGTTGAACCCATACTATAACATATAATTCAATTTACATTAAAAAAAATAATGTTAGCTAAAGATCATGTTGCTGAGAAGGTAGAAAATACTTTGTCTATTAAAGTAGGAACCATCTTAACTTTTACAGAAAAACTGATAAATTATTGAAACAAACTATACCAATTAACTCAATAAAAAATGTAATTAATTATATACAGCTATTCAAGAGAATTCTAACTAATCAAGATTTTATCACAGCCATCCTTTTGTCATTGGAATCTATCAGATTAGATTATCTCAATGCAAAATACATTTTTTGTTGTTCATTATTTTGACTTAAACTGATTTTGTTTTCTTCAGTGTGCGTCGTCTTCTATTACCAATGTGTTTTCAAAATTATAATTATCAGCAAGTCACGGTAACTAATAAGCTCACATAGCACACTATTTACAAGTTTATTGACATTACTAATTATTTACTAACTTGAAGAGAATCTTCCCTTTCTACCATCACCGTTGAAATTCTAGTAAATTGCACCAGTAAATTGTCTGAAATTCACCAGTATTTAACAATTCTTTCTTGACACATCTGCATAACAGAATTTCAGTCTAAATTCCTGCTCATTAACAAACATAATTAAGCTGTTGCAAAATTTTTTGAGATGAGCATGTAAAAATAATTAAGTGAAAATTTAGATTCTTGTCCTTTACAACTGATTGCATTTCAGAAGTCAAAAGAAAGCATTAAAAGAATATCTTGCTTTTGAAATAGTTTTCTCTTCTGTGGACATTAGTTTGAATTAAAACGATGAATATATATTATTAAAACACAGTAAGTACAAATTGTGAAAATCTATAATTTTAATATGCTCATTAAAATATCCTTCTGGCATAAAGTCCAGTCTCGTATCAAATTATATATCTTTCTCTCTCAAAATTACTGGGACAATCTTGGGCATTCAGGTGTAACTATAATCAATTAAGTGAATAATAGATTATTTTTCTCTCTCTTCTCCTTTTAATTTACTGAAAATAAAAATAATCAGAGTGAACTGAAGGTAAATATTGAATGGTAGATATGCTCTTAGCCAAGAAAGAGAGGAGAGAGTAGGTAGTATGTTATGATCTCTTTCTAAACGTGCTAGTAGGAGCAGACATGAATTCAAGTCTATTGTCTTAGCATATACCCACACTTGAAGGGAAACACCTGCATTAAATGCACAACACTTCTTTCATAGATATGCTTACCATTTTCTCCTAAATGACCTTGAAGATTAATGAAATTCACATGAAAGAGTTTACTATGCATGTTTAAAGAAAGCAGTTAAAAAGATTCAGATGGCTTTATAAAACTGAACTTCATTTCATTAAAAAAAAATCCTCTGTTCTCATCTGTTGAGAAAATAAACTACTCCAACTCAAAGCAGTTTACAAGCAACTTTCATGGTCTTTGTTGTCACATGGCAGCGTCTGCTAGATTGACAAGTGGTGCGATGGTCTTTGAGGACTGATTTCTAAGGATGTTAAAAGAGCATGAACTTCATTCTTTTTAAATACCTTCTTTAATACAAGCTTCAAAACAAAGCCAACCACTGCTCCAACCATTTAAAAAAGAAGGGTTCAGTGTTTGACAATGGGAAACACTACAAAGAAGAAAATGTACATTAATCTAGTTTATTGTTTTCATCTGACAAAAGTAGAGATACAGAGCTGTAGAACAGTGGTAACTGTGTATGCTCTGTTCAGCAAGGTAAATCTACATACAGTCACTAGTGGTTAAGATAAAAGGAATCTTAGAGTGCCATATGCTGACATTTAGAAGGAAATCTATTAAATCTATTAATATCTCAAACTTTTCCTTGAGCTTTCAGAACATTTGCAGGCTTCTGGATTTATGATTTCCCTATACAACATGAAGACATGATTTCTTTGGGTTAGAAAATGCTTTAGGCATGATATACACAAAATGGGTTTTTACTCACTTTGCTGCCTGCCTCACTGGGGCATCTCTCCTCCTGGGGCAACTCCCTTGGCATTCTTTCCAGCTATGATTCCCATCAAGAAGTAAGACAATTTCATATCTAACAAAAATAATCCCACTGGTACAGAAAAAAAAAAAAAACTGCTGCAAATAGAGACTTGGGTTTTATTCCTTACCCTTTCCTGAAAATAGAGAAAATCCAAATAAAGAAAATTATAAACTCTCATCAATCTGATGCCATTTATTTCATAATGCAGAACCTCTCCTGTAGAAGGTTAAGTGTTATTCTCTCAGTTGTGTCCAGCTCTTTGTAATTCCCCTGGACTGTAGGCCACCAGCTTCCTCTGTCCATGGAATTCTCCAGACAAGAATACTGGAGTGGATAGCTATTCCCTTCTCCTGACCTAGGAATAGAACCCAGGTTTCCTACAGGCAGATTCTTTACCATCTGAGCTACTAAGGAAGCCTCTTCTATAGAATCTTCCTATATAATTTGTCTACCTGTTTAATAGAGGTGTTTGAACCTAAAGGATTTATATTTCACAATGCGTAGTATAGAAAATGCACAGAGCAATGCCATGCTGAGTTGTAGTGGACCCTGAGCCAAAAACAAAATTTTGTAATACTGATCCATCTATATGTAAAATTTGGACAGTTTCTTATGTTTTTTAATTAATTCTTATTTGAAAATATATTGCATTTTAAAGAAAAAATAGATAACTGGACTATATCAAAATTAAAAACTCTTGTGCACCAAAGGACACTATCAATAGAATGCAAATGTAAGTCACAGAATGGGAGGAAATGTTTGCAAGTCACATATCTAATAAAGGATTAAGATACAGAACATGTGGGGCTTCCCTGTGGCTCAAATGGTAAAGAATCGGCCTGTAATTCAGGATACCAGTTCTATCCTCGGGTCAGGAAGATCCTCTAGAGAAGGGAACCCACTCTAATATTCTTGCCTGAAGAATTCCACGGACAGAGGAAACCTGAGGGTTACAGATCATGAGGTTGCAAAGCGTTGGACATGACTGAGCATCTAACAGTAGCATAAGGAATACGTGAAGAACATCTACAACTCACTGACAACAAAGCAATCCATCTTCAAATATCAGCAATAGATTTGGATAGACATTTCTCCAAAGATATGCGAATGGCCCCAAAGCACATAAACAAATGCTTGGCATAAGTAATCACTAGGGAAGGGAAAGGTGGCAAATCAGAATCACAGTGAGATGTAATTTCACAGACATTCAGATGGCTATTGAGGGTGCAGGGGCGGAATAAAGAGAGGAATAAGGAAAAGAAAAAAAGAAGAGAGAAAAAAAAGAAATAGAGAAAAGGTTGAAGAAAGAAAGAACAATGGATAAAGAAGGAAGAACAGAAAAGAAATATAAAAGAGTTGACAATGATGCGCAGGAACTGTAACTGTGTACCACTACTGGGAATGCAAAATGCTAAGGCAGCTATGGGGAACAGTAGGGCATGTCTGCAAAAAGAAGGTATAAAATCACCAACATACGGCCCAATAATTCCACCTCTGGATGTATGCCCTCAAACACTGAAAGCAGAGATTTGAACAGATATTTGTACATCCATATGCATAACAGCAAAACTTCCCTAGTAGATCAGTGGTAAAGAATCCTCCTGTCAGTGCAGGAGAAGTAGGTTCAGTCCCTGAGTCAGGAAGGTCCCCTGGAGAAGGAAATGGGTACCCTTGCCTGGAGAATCCCATGGACAGAGGAGCTTGTCGGCTACAGTCCATGGTTCGCAAAACAGGTGCACACGACTTAAGCGACTAAACCACCCCTAGGCATAATAGCATTATTTGTAATAGTCAAAAGGTAGAAGCAAACCATTAAAGGATGAATGGGTAAATAAAATGAGGCATATAGGTAAAATGGAATATTATTCAGCCTATAAAAGGAAGGAAATTCTAACACACGCCACAACATGAATGAACAGTGAGAAATTATTAAGAGAAACAAGCCAATCACAAAAGGACAATATATTCCCTCCAATAAGAGTTCCCAAGGTAGTCAGATTCACAAGACAGTGGAACGGAATTGCTGCGGGCAGAAGGGAGAGGGCGCGGGGAATGATTGTTTACTGGGAACAGAATTTCAGTTCTGGAGAATGAAAAAGTTCTAGAGATGGATGGTAGTGATTGTTGTGAAATAAAGGGAATATAATTGATGCTGCTGAGTGGTACACTATAAAATCATCTCAGTGATAAGTTTCATGTTACATATATTTATTCAATTTTAAAATATAGCTTTTAAATATTACTGAGCTCAATTTTTGGTATCCCCTGCTTCTGCCCCTTAAAGGGTGCGCCTGTGAACTCCGCTTCACTGGCCGTAGGTAGAGTTAGTTCAAGATTGCTTTCTTCATGCTAATGATCAAGAGAGGAGATCCAGTTACATGTTTAGGAGCATGTGAAATTTGTCAGCAACCATGTGCCACAGAGGGACTTCCCTGGTGGCTCAGATGGCAAAAAATCTGCCTGCAATGTGGGAGACCCAGGTTCAATCTCTGGGTCAGGAACCCTGGAGAAGGACATGCAACTCACTCCAGTATTCTTGCCTGGAGAATTCCGTGGACAGAGGAGCCTGGTGGGCTACAGTCCATGGGTTCGCAAAGAGTCAGACATGACTGAGCAACTAAAACTTTCACTTTCTTCATAGAGCATAAAATATTAATATAATGTCCTCATCTCCTTCTCTTTCCTCTAAATTTCATGTGTGTTCTTTTGTGTGATACGTTAAACTGGACTTCAGTTACTGTTGAAAAAATGATGTTGGTCTCTTAGTAACAGTGCCTGGAATGTGGAAGACCCAGGTTCAATACCTGGGTCAGGATGATCCCATGGAGAAGGGCATGGCAACCCACTTCAGCATTCTTGCCTGGAGGATTCCAGGACAGAGGAATTCCATGGCCAGCTACAGTGGCAAATGGTTGGACAGGCCTGAGTGACTAATACTTTCATTTTCACTTAGTAACAGGGAACCACCTTTACTGAGTTTGCTCTCCTCCACTCTCATATACAGCTTCCAAAATGTTAGACTTAAAATTAATTTTAATAGGAATAAATATTAAGGGTAATATTTGAAAATGTTACCTATAACTTTGAGAAATTACACCTTAAAAAAAATAGGTTGGCTCTCGGCATGGCTCTTGACCTGTTGGATGCCCCTATCAAATAAAACATTTTGAGATTGACTCATATATTTTATATATACGTATATCCATATATGGGCTTCCCTGGTGGCTCAGAGGATAAAGCATCTGCCTGCAATGCAGGAGACCCAGGTTCGATCCCTGGGTTGAGAAGATCCCCTGGAGAAGGAAATGGCCCACTCCAGTATTCTTGCCTGCAGAATCCCATGGACAGAGGAGCCTGGTGGGCTACAGTCCATGGGGTCACAAAGAGTATATACAATGATTAATACTTTGATAAATATAATCTTTCAAATGCATGTGTGGGACTCCCTATCAAAAAGAGTAAATTTAAATGAAACACTTTTTCAAATTTAAATGAAGAGTAAATTTAAATGAAAAAGCTTTTCAAATTCCTTCCTTTTATGTTAAACACTTATGAATTTATCATTTGTAGATTGTATTTAAGTATAGAGAACTTTCTAGGTATCTTCAGTGGAAAAAAAAAAGAAAAAACATAAGCTCTTTGAATTATAAAATAAAATATATAAAAGCTTAAAACTTCAAGTTTTCATTGCTGTTTAATGTAAATGAAATCTAGAAAATTATGTTAAATATTTTAATGTGAGATAAATATTATGCAGCAGTTACCAAAAAAGGTAAAAATTAATATGGGTCTTCTGATAACAGAAGTTTCATGAAAGTGAAAGACTATGAAAAGTACCTTTTAAGATCAACTTTTGAGAAAGGTCAGTAGAAGTATGGGCATTCAGAATGAGGTTAAGTTGCAAAAGATCAAGCTTCAGAGGAATGTAAATGGTCTATGAAAATACAGTCTCAGTAAGAAGAGAAACTCTGTGCTCTAAATTTCCATTTGTCTTTGACATCTGCATTTTAAAATCTGATTTTCTGTGAATGTCATAGTTGGGAATAATTTGGCATTAATTATTTATTCTTTTCTTCCTTACTCATATACTCTGTTGATAGTAATATAAATTTTCCTGAAGACGTTACCAACTTTGTACTGAACATACTATAATTAATTCAAGACAGAGTTGAACTTTTTATTAATAAGGAAAAATTCAAAGCATAAACAGAACTTCTCACAAAATTGGCCAAGAATAAAATTTGTTCACTTAGAATATCAACATGCTGTAATTTCATTTTCTTTCTTGATAATTTTCCACTCCTTTTGGTCATACAATTTTTTTTTTTAAAAGGACTTTCTTCACCATAAAGTATCAATGATTAAAAAGTACCCTATTTTTGAAAATATTCTAGGATTTTGAAAAATAGCAGGGTGCCATAATAATGATGGAAATAGAATCTACTTGGATAAAATGAAGTAGTTTTTTTCTTTACCCTATCATGGCTTACCTGGTGGCTCAGATAGTAAAGAATCCACCTTCAGTGCAGGAGACCTGGGTTCGATCCCAGGGTTGGGAAGATCCCCTGGAGGAGGGCATGGCAACCTACTCCAGTATTCTCACCTGGAGAATCCCCATGGACAGAGGAGCCTGGTGAGCTTTAGGGTCGGACACAACTGAGTGACTAAGCACAGCACACCATATCCCAAGTGTCCAGCATTCCACTGTCCAGTCCAGACACTGGCCATCCTGGATTAGATTGATTTTTCTTTCATATATTAATTTAATAAGAATGTACTTTTGGCAACTACTTTGCAACAAGCCCTGCACTAAGTGCTTAAGATACAATGAAAATTCCTCTCATGGAATTTCTAGTCCAGAGCTGGGAAAAGTATTCGGTAAATATTTCAGTTGTATGAATTTTGAAGTTGTCCTATATACACTAGAGGAAAGGTCTGGGAGCAATGATAGCAAATTTTAGGAAGTAATCAATCCAGGAAGTGGTTAGCATCCTTAGGTCATCCTTAGCGTGTGACATTTCCCAGAGCACAAAGATGAGCAAGAGTAAGTTGAGGATGGTGGTTGAGAAAATGCAGGTGTTCTAAGCAGAAGGAACAATGTTTGCAAGAGTCCTGAGGAGGAAGGAAAAACTCACAGGAAGAATCAGAGGAGGCCAGTTTGTGAGACAGGAAGAAACCAAGAGATTAGTGAAGATGAGCTCTGAGTTTCTAGACACAGGGACTCTCAGAATGACCACATTCAAGCCCCAGCATCCACAGAATTAGATACAGTCACAATTGCCACAGATTCCAGAAATGGCACTGGCCTCTTTGGGGAATGAACTTCTTAATCACTTGGAATTTCTACTAAAAAACCTTAAATTCACTAACAGTTAATTTACTGCCCTTCTTTATCCACACTTGAGATAAAACTGAAGAACTTGTCCGAAGTTTCCCTGATCTTTTCCTGAACACTCTAAATGTGGTGACTAAAGACACCAGGAGTAGGAAAAAACAGATTGAGTTTAGTGGTGGTTGGTGAAGGGTACTGTTGTCCCTAGATATTTGCAGGGGATTAGTCCCAGCACCCCCGAGGATATCAAAATCTGCAGAAGTTCAAGTCTATTATATAAAATGGCCCAGTACTGTTGACGCTCTGGATCCCTGAGTTCCTCATCCAGAGTTTCATTGAAACTTGAATCAGAGGTTGAGGAACCTAGTGATGCCTAGTGATGCTACCTGGTATGGTGAAGAGGAACCTGCCTTCTCAACTTTGACAGGTGAGATAAGCATAAAAAACTTAAGACTGAAGAGGTGGATTGAGAATCTTTGCTTTATACTGTGCATATTTGCATCAAAATGTGTATAGATAGAGTAGGGACTTTTTTGGTTTGTTTTCTGTTTTACTGTAACAATAATTATAAATGTTGGAGAACCTGAAAAGCAAGAGACTTAACACACTAGGAATTACTAGGAATGAATTACTAAAGAGGGATTTTGGAAAGGGGGAGTATGTGTGACTTGCTCATGAACATTCACAGATTTTAAAAAATTACTAACATTTGTTACCAAATAAAACTATGACTCAGTTTATCTTTTATGAAAAGTGAGTCAATTTATTGATTGGGGAAGTGAATATTATTGATCTGATTTCATTCTCTAGCATAGTTTTATTACACAAGTGAAAAAGTGGTGTCTAAGCAAATTTCCATAAATTCAGGATCTTAAGCAGTGATTTAGGAGTTTCCTGAGGGTTGTTGCTATTCTGGGCCAGAAGTGAAAGGACACTAATAATATCTCTGACTCTCTTCATGATTCCCACCATCTACCTATCATGTCACCTATGGCCTCGAAACAGCTTCCTTATCTGGGGTCAGAATTTTAATTTTTTTTAATCTTCCTTTTTCTTTTATTGGATGGACGTGAGTCTGAGTGAACTCCGGGAGTGGGTGATGGACAGGGAGGCCTGGCGTGCTGCGATTCATGGGGTCGCAGAGTCGGACACCACTGAGTGACTGAACTGAATTGAATCTCCTTTTATTTGCCTTGCTCACTGTAAGAAATTGAAGAATATTTTAAAACAAATTTAACCAATCCAGGGAATTCCCTTGTGCTCCAGTAGTTAAGACTCCTTCCTTCCACTGTAGGGGTCACATGTTTGATCCCTGGTCAGGGAACTAAGATCTCATATGCCACCTGATGTAAACAAAAAAAAAAAAAAAAAAATGCAAAAGACAAATTTAATCAATCCAGTAGTTATATATTTTATATAAAATGGTGGATTTTTTTGGTATTTCTCAAAATAAATTCTCAACATTGGTATTCTTTAATATCTATGTAATGATTAATATTTACTGTCCCTCTGATTCAGTGACCCTTAACAAATTTCTTCCACACATATCTTACAAATTCTGTGAAATAGGTCTTATGCTGTGGGTACAAACATAAACACAATAATTGAAACAGATGAAGTTCAAAGAAAGTAGACATTTTAAAATATTCAATGATTTACTATGATGATTAATATCAATTCCCGGTTTAAGCATCTTTTCTCCATCTCAGATCTCAGGTTATGATGTTTGCTGCACCTAGAGGCAGCATCTTTCTCAGCACCAGATGTGTGTATTCCTAATGATAGTGACAATGACCATCACTGTGAGGCTTGCATCTCCTGTGAGCAATGGTTACTCTGGACACTGGAGTACAGAAGCGTACTGGAAACAAATGTATATGCAGAGGTTGAAGAAAGTGGTACTAGGGCACAGTTGTATTCCCTGAGAAAAATTTTAGATATGAATGCCATCTCAATCGTTTTTCAGCCAATAGGAACAAACCAACAAGATATGTACCCAGAGAAGGTTGTATGCAAAGCACTATAAAAGTGTCAATGGATTCAATGGACACAGGTTTGAGCAAGATCCAGGAGATGGTGGGGGACAGGGAAGCCCGGGGTGCTGCAGTCCATGGGGACACAGAGTCAGGCAGGACTGAACAACTGAACAACAATAAATGTATCAACATCAGATAGGCGTTTCCCCCATGTTAGATGCTGGCCACATGGCGGGGTGGGGGGTGGGGTTGTATTCTGTAGAGATATACATGCTTCCAAAGTCATGGGTCTTAGGTTACAAGTGGTGCTTTCAGATTCTGAGCAACGATCTTACTTCTTTACTGGCACAAATGCCCTGAGAAATGGGCACACCCTCATATCCACCATTTGGTTGACCAACGAGGGATTCCCTGCTTTGTGGGGATTATCTCTGGATCCAACCATACAGTAGGAGGGTCTTAAATTCAACTAGAGTGGCCCCTTTTCTCGTAATAAGCTGGTGCTTCATCAGTGAGGGGATAGCTGGATGTCCAGATATTGGTGCTTCCCTTTTACCTTCTTTGAAAATGGCAAGTGTATATTAAACCTGGTGCCAGAGAATAGTAACCTTCTGAAAGGATGATTTTTTTCTTTTTTTTTTTTTTTTTTTTTTTGCGTTTTCTCCTGTTTCAGAATTTCACCTGTTCCTTGTCTGACCTCTGGGGGGCTTACTCCAGATATCAATGAAAATGTAAAATCAGTGAAATAATCAGCTCTTTAAAGAGTATTTGTACATTTACCCGGGAATCTCTGAGAAAAGATCTAAAACACTATGGGATGGCTATCTGATGAATACGTTGCAGAGAAACTGGACGTTATTTTTGGACAGAAAAAACAGTAAGTGCATATTATAACAGATAATGGTAAGGACTGTAGTGTCACAGCGTTGCTATATCTGGAGCCCTACTACGATATAGCCCCAAACTGTTAGGACTTTGGAGGATAAATTACCGAGGAAAGGAGCCCTGCTTCCAAATGCAAGAGGTGAGATCTGCTCTCCAGTCTCGGACGGTGATTCGTTTACTGACTATTTATCTATTCGAGAATTACTTCCTTTTATTTTTCCCCTTTCCAAGACTGAAATCATGAACCCGTAAAACAAAAACCCAAACCAGATTTACCTAATGGGAAGCCTGCAAGGGGTATGCGTTGAAGAAGCCGTTCCAAAGTAGGTTCGGGAAGATGCAAGTGGAAGATCAATTTCATTGCATGGGAACCGGGCTCTTCCCGGCCCGGCGTTGAGGCTGAGAAGGGTGGGGGAGGGCGGCCAGCTCTAAGGTCATCCCTCCTGCAGTTTTGGGTACCAGGTAGACTGTTACTGAAAGACCATGGCACCAGCGGTCAATGGACACAGGCGAGCTCATTAGGGGGCGAGTCGTAGCAGCGGAGACATCCGTGTGCCGGAGCTCGTGGGTGGATTTGGAGCGTGACCAGGGCGCCCCAAACTGCGCTCGGAGGCTGTGGTCTGAGGCCACCTCTCGCATTTCCTACCGGGGTGAAGCCAGCCCAGCGAGGCGCGGGCGCCGCACCGGGGGTGGACTGCACCTCTCCCGATAGTCGGGGGCGAGGACGGTGGGGAGAGGGAAGCCGAACTGCGTAGCATTTAAACCACTATTAAAAAAAAAAAAAAAAAAAGGCCAACTCGCGCCTCCCTGGCTGAGCGGTGGTGGCGCGTCGGAGCGTCCCCGAGGGGTGAGGATGAGCCCGGGGCGAGCTGGAAAGGCGGCAGGGCGGGGGTCGGTACCGGGGGGCTGAGGAGGAGGGGGGGAGGGGCGGGAGGCGCGGGAGGAGGACGGAGCCGGGAGGAGGAAATAAATAAATAAAACAATAACCTCCGCGCCAATAAGAGCGAGCGAGCGAGAGAGACGCGGCCAGAGAGCCCCCGGCGCCCGTTCGCTCGCCTCTGAGAGGTTCTGCCGGCGCGCGCGCGCGCGTGTGTGTGCGTGAGTGTGTATTTGCCGGGACTGGAGCTGGAAAGTTCAAACTAAACGTGTTGCTCGCGCCGCTCGCCGGGGCTGCGGCGGAGGCTGCCCAACTTCTCTGGGCCAAGTGCCCAGCGGTGCCCTGAGCCCTTGGCGCGGCGGCGGTGCCTCGGCCCTGCGCCCGGGCGCGGCAGCGGTGCCTCGGCTCGCGCGGGAGGGAGCCGGCGGCCAGGGCTGGACTCTCGCCCCGCCACCTCTAGCGACGCTCCCTGCTCGGCCTCCCGCCTGGCGATCGCAGCAAGGTACGTGGCACTTTCCTGCACGGCTTCCACCCCGGCACGGCCCGCGCGGATTGCGGGCCGTGCCGGGGTCTCTCCTCCTCGGTAGCAATCGTCATTTGTCAAACTTTGCCTCCGCCTGGCGCTGCCCGTGGCGGCTGCAGCCACCCTCCCCGGTGGCTTGGGCACCGCTGGCCGAGGGTCTCCGAGAGGGGCGGGGAGGATCCGCTGGCCGTGGTGTTTCCCCATCTGGTTGAGCCTCGCGGCTCTGATTAAGGCGCAGGTCTTACCTTGCGGGAGTGTCCTTTATTACTGTTCCCTGTGATGCTTATAATGGTTTTCCTTGGCCCTTCTGCAAGGAAGGACGTTCAAGTTTGCAGGAAAAGGTACATGTAAAGCAGGGGAAGTTTGCAGCCGCTCGACTCCAAGAGAGGAGTTAACGCTGTCTTTGCAGTAGCGGCTGCGGTGGCGACCGTGGTGGCGGCGGTGGTGGAGGGGACGGCGGGGACAGCCTGGCGGGTGGCGGCGGCTGCACACTGTCCCGTCTGTGACTGGGAGCTGGAGGAAAAGTGTGGCTGCCTGGTCCGAAAGCGCGACACCGGAGCTGCCTGCAAAGATGCTGCGGAGGAAAAAGCCGAGGGCTTCCTGGTCTTTGGGTAAATCCTGTTTGGACAGGCATTATTTTCTTCTGTGGTCTTTATGTGCTTACTGATAGGCTTTTTTTTTTTTTTTAATCTCTTTAAAACTTTTATGCATATATTTCCATTTCTCGATGAGGAGAACGACTTCTTAGGACCCTTAGGAGAAATGTCTACCTCTGTGGTTGGAGCAGTGTGCAAACCTGCAATGGATATGTATAGCCTAGTTCCTTCTTGTTTGTATTAGATCCCCTACGGTGAAGCGTATCCTCAGTGCCTTACTGTTTTAATGGCGATTGTGGGTTCTTCATTATTATTATTTTTTAATTACCGGTGAAATTGGAACTCTAGGCGAAACACAAAAAGTCACAATAAGTTTCTCAAGCAACATGCGTGAGCCTTTTGAAGCCACCTGCTGAATTAGTTCGTGTTACTTTTTAGAGGTTACCACTTGGTGCAGGCGATGTAGGCTGATCCAGCAGATGGAGCAGTGGAAAGCTGTAATAGTACCTGCCTAACACACTCATTTATCCATGTTCGGTCACCATGACTCCAAATATATATATATATATGGAGCTCATTTTAGGAGAGGCAGTGGATTTTCTGTTCTACTCGGAAAATAATCATGCCAACGGAAATATAATTGAAGCGTATCTGTAGAAATTTCAATTCCTTAAGATTGTTTTCTTCCATAATACATTAAAAAATAGTTCCTTGTACCGATTAAAGTATAATATGATTCACTCATGTGAGAAATTCCAGTTAGTCATATAGTTACATTTTCGGGGTGATTCACAGAACCATGGAAAACAGTTCCTCTTGTCATAATAAAAGTCTAACTACTGCGTGATCACTTGAAAGACTACATAAACTTGTATTTAAAGGTGAATCAACCTTATCAGTTTGAATACTTTTCAGTAGTTCGAATGTAACTGAGTTTGTGTTCCACAAAGTTAAGCTAGGCTGATATATACATATTTCTTGAAATAATTTACTGTACCTGAAATTGAAGAAGAAAAGTTGATAAAACTTTCTGGTAATTCTGGTGAATTGCTAGTCCTTCTTCCCAAGACTCACATGAATTTTTTAAGTGCTGTGACCTGAACACATTAATCATACATGCAGATAGAAAGGAAAAAATCTTCAAAGGCTACTTTTTTGTGCCTATACATTGGTACTTATTGTAACCATAATCATGTAGAGAGATAATCTGTCTTCCTACATAAATTTATAAACTTTACAGGCAGTCACACATCTGACAGTGTAACTTTACAGTTAACAGAGGAAAAATAGGCTGTCCATTTTACAGGAAAAGCAGCAAAGGCTGAAGAAACTTCAGGTCTTTGTTGTGCTGTTTCAATAGAGAGCCTGTTATCAAATCTAGGCTGACCATCTCCAGTCTCTGCACCTTTCATTGTATTTTGCTATAGATTTCACTGTGTCTTAGAACTCTGCTTAAACTCTGGAAGAACTCAGTTATTTTATTTTTATTATTTAGTACTTTAAAACTTATAGCAATGTATCAGACATCTCAGGAAACCTGGGGACAAATAGGATGCTTCTGAAAATTGTAGTACCAGTACTCATTTGAACTATACCTGCTTTAGATTGAGTGTAGGTTTATATGATATAGGTGATTATTTTATAAATTATCAGATAACATCTCTAGAAAAGTACGTATTTGTGAATTCTAAAAACTATTTCCTTTACATTCCCATAATATTAAATAAGGCTCGGAACTCCTCGTGTTGTAATATAATTACTTTTCTGAAAGAACTGCTTTTATCTTGTCTGTTGACACACAAATTGATTATGGGTTTTTAAATTTATCACATACCTTTCCCCATTCACACATTGCAAAACCAAAAAGATTTCAATGTAAGCTGTTGAAATATTTATTCCATGTCTAAATGTTTAAAAATATGAGAACAGGATATTTAATAAATTTTTATCTTTATTAGGCATGTTAGATTCCTCGAGCATGATAACTAACTGATAATTTAAAATGCAGCTAGTAACACCAATGTTGATTTAGTAAAATAGGTAGAAGTGAGCATGTATAGTCATTGCTTATGTGATATGTATTTTTTCAAACAAAACCAGGTGTGTTTATAGGTAAAATTTAGTCTCAATGAAATATTGACACAATTAATATAATTCTGGTATAACGTGGACTTATAGATAGATAAATTATATTTTGGAACTTTAAAAAATGCTCAATACATTGCAGTCTGGCAATCACTAAGTATTTGTCCATTTTATTATAGTGATTTTTAACCATGTTTTTCATTATTTCTATCTTTTCAGGACTTTATTCTGTTATAGCTGTATTAGGTAGTTTCACTTTCTCTTATAAAACTCTACCAAGAATAAATATAACTTAATTATATGTATTTAATCATCTGTATTAAATATATATATATTTACATTTTAAACATGAGTGTAATTTTGCTCTTACATATCAATATTAATGAACAGATTTTACTTCATTGATTATCCAACATTCTTTTTGAAGTCTAGGGACTTCAGGCATTTTTTCTATGTGGTTTTAGAGATATTCAGTTGTAGAAATATGATTAGAAAGCCACCTTACTAGTCATCCAACTACCGTAAAATAGGTGATCGATCCCTAAGTATAGCATATTATACAGATTACTTGTAATGTTATTTAAAGGTTAAAATCATTGGCTAAGACAGACACAGGTATTTCTTAGTGATGGTGGAAAACTATCTTCCCTGTTTTTATAGGACATATATTTAGAAGTTTACTGAAAAAGGTGGATGAATCAAAACTTGGTATCAAATTAGTGAAAAAATTAAGAATTTAGCAGAATCATCTATCAGTTACTACAATAAACATATTTTCTAGGCATTTTTCCAAGAAGTAGGAGATTTGAAAGAAATAGAAAGAGGCATAATTAAAAGAAAAAGAAAGCAGCATCATGGAAGAATTTACTGCCTGATATTGTTAGAAGAAAACAATTGTCTACCTAGTGCTTGCGTTATGAGAGCAATACGTTTTATGATTTTGACTGTTTCACAACCCCCCATATCCCCAAAATTGTTTCCTGTTTTCTAATATGAGTATTTCAAAGGTTTTTTGTAATCTTTGACCAATTTTCAGAACTTTGTGCCTAAATTGAAAGAAGATATAATGCTGTCACCAAATTAAAAGACTAAATAACTGTTTTCCAAAAGTTCAAATTGATATTACTTCACATATACCCCCCAACTCTGCTGTTGATTTTAGTAAGAATATAATCAGATTATAGTCCTGTTCAATTCCCCATATTCAGTAGAATAGAATATGTTCAGGAATCTGCTGGGATCTTTGATGCTAACATCAGGTTATGAACATTACCGTACAAAATAAAGAATCCAAAAAATGCTGTAAGTCTATGCTGCTGCTAAGTCACTTCAGTCGTGTCCGACTCTGTGCGACCCCATAGACCGCAGCCCATCAGGCTCCCCCGTCCCTATAGAATTTACTAAACTAGTGCCCCAGGCAAGTAAGAATGGAAACATGCTCTCCTAGCTGAGCTACAGGAAGATGAAAGCAAGGTGACTTGGTCATCTGTTCATATCATGATTTCTTGCCCTCCAGTTTATACAAGTTTGTTAAATTGTGTTTAATAGTAACTAATAGCAGTTAAAAGTACCAACTCATTCATGGACTGCATTGATACTTAATAACTTTGGGTTTATGGCTCCATCAGTTATTCATTAAGTGTTAACTAAAGCAGAAAGATTTATTCATGTTACCTTTTAAAATAAAAAATATTTCAGCAGTTATAGGGTGATACTAGTATGGACTGGTTTTGAGCAGTTACTGATAAAACTAAAAAGAACTTGATGCAGATTTCAGGAATTAGTTTTATTATTTGGAAAATAAATATTTCTAGATTTAAGCTGTGATTATATACAAAATAAACAGCAGTATAAATAGAAAAACCCATATATCAACAAATTTGACAACTAGAAATGATAAATGGGTTTTCATGTGTGTATGTGTTTGTGTGTGTATAATTTTCTATGTTGATTAGTTTGAACTATCTTATAATAGAATATTCTGAGAGGATAATGATATCCCATTGAATAGAGATTTAAAAGTTGTGTTGTTATATTATTGAAAACAAATATGTCAATTTACTTTATTTCCCTGAACTTCTCCCAACCCCGGGAGAGCAGTTTCCTAAGTTTAGACAGTATTCATAAGCTTGATTAAAAATTATTTAAAAGATAAATATAAAATTAATGCTCTATACATATTAGCTTTCTCCTACCATTGATTTGGGCTTCCCCCTTGGCTAAGCAGTAAAGAACTCGCCTGCCAAGCAGGAGATGTTTGATCCCTGGGTCGGGAATGTCTCCTGGAAAAGAAAATTGCAACTCACTCTAGTGTTCTTGCCTGTGAAATCCCATGGACAGAGGACAGAGGAGCCTGATGGACTATAGTCCGTGAGGTCACAAAAGAGTTTGACAGGACTGAGCAAATAAACAGCAACGTCATCGTTGATTTGTTCATATCATCAAATTAAAAAACAAAGAGTGCACTGATATTTTTCTTTTAAATCCAGTTACTTACCGGATAATCCAAGAGTTAACCATTGGAGAAAGTTTTGTCATGTTATGTATCACAGTTTCTCTCTCTCATTATCTTGGAAAGCTGATATTTAATTTTAATTTTATGTGGTATATAAAGATTCTCAAGGTAAATTATGTTTGTTTTATGATCAAATTAAATACAGTGAAAATACCTTGCATTCTTATGTGTGATACATACAGGTATTGAGTTTAGAATACTAAGTCTTTATTTCAAGTATATCATTACTTATACTGTAGGTCTTTCCTAAAATGCAGATCCAAGATCTGTTTATCACTCAAAGGTTCCTTATTCACATTTTTCACTATGCTTTTCCATAGAACTTAAGCACTTTATAATGTTTTAGTTATTGCCAACTTCATTTTACTTTGATTCAAAACTACATTAAAGTAAGGAAAAGTATTATTAGCCTTGGTGGTGGTGGTAGAGTTGCTAAGTCATGTCCAACTCTTGCGACCCCATGGACTGTAGCCCACCAGGCTCCTCTGTCCATGGGATTCTCCAGACAAGAATTCTGGAGTGGGTTGCCGTTCCCTTCTCCAGGGGATCTTCCTGACCCAGGAACTGAACCCAGGTCTCCTGCATTGCAGGCAGTTTCTTAACCCACTGAGCTATGAGGGAAGCCTTTAAATATATTTTTATTAAATATATATATTATTATTAACCTTCAATATATTTTATTTCTAAAGTTATCTGTTTAAATCAAATTTATTGGGACCCCATGGACTGTAGCCCACCAGGCTCCTCTGTCCATGGGATTCTCCAGACAAGAATTCTGGAGTGGGTTGCCGTTCCCTTCTCCAGGGGATCTTCCTGACCCAGGAACTGAACCCAGGTCTCCTGCATTGCAGGCAGTTTCTTAACCCACTGAGCTATGAGGGAAGCCTTTAAATATATTTTTATTAAATATATATATTATTATTAACCTTCAATATATTTTATTTCTAAAGTTATCTGTTTAAATCAAATTTATTTTCATTTCTTCAAAATTTTATTGGTAATTGTGGGATCAAAACAGCTCATTACTTTTGGGACTTCCCTGATGATCCAATGGTTACTAATCTACACTTCTACTGCAGAGGGCGTGAGTTGCTCCCTGGTCTAGGAACTAAGATTCCAAGTACTTTATAGTGCAACCAAAAAAACAAAAATAACAACCAGTTTATTATTTTAAATATAATCATGAATCAGTGATATTTCTATTGTGTTTATAGTCTGTCACTTAGAAATTTCATAGTAAGATTTTAAATGAAATATTTCCTGTTGATGTTTGTCTGGCATATTATACATTTTAAGATTTTGCCTTTTAATAGTAATTAATTTGAACAAAAAGGAAAGCAAAAATTTAATGGTTTTAACATATATATTTAAAAATGTTTCAGTTAAATGAAAAGTTGCTTGATGACTTAATCCAAATTATGTGTCTGTGTGTGTGTGTGTGTGTTAGTCTCTCCGTCTGTTAGACTCTTTGCGACCGCATGGAGTGTTGCTCTCTCCAGACTCCTCTGTCCATTGAATTCTCCAGGCATGAATACTGGATTGAGTTGCCATTTCCTTCTCCTATGTATATAAAGGAGAAGGAAATGTAAATCTCATTATTTGATTTAATAAATTTTGAGGGAAAATAACCTTGAAATAGTGCAGAAACCAATGTTAATTGAGTTTTCAATTTCCTGGTACTGATTTGGCAAGACTTTTTCCAAATTGTCATGCTAATAATATTTATATCGGATCATTTAATATTTTAGTTTTTAAAACATTTGTGCATTTCAATCAATATTGTTTGATACAATATCAATAGCTTTTAAATCAGCTTTGGTATTGATTTTTCATTATATATGAAATATTCACTTAAATATTATTTGCCATGTTTAGCCAATCATATGTTGAAAGTCTTATTTAAAAATATTTTCCATTGAGCAATGTCAAAAAACTTTTATTCTTGTTTAAAATATGAATAAATCTTAAAATCTTTTATTAAATTGTGTTGGTAATATAATATCCAGGAAAAATATTGTCCTTGTAGGCAAAAGTAAGAGAAAGCTCCCTCACAAATCTCTTAAGACTTCAAATAAACAGTTACATGATAATGGATGAGAAGACTTCTCATGATATGAGACCAAATGTACACAAAATAGCCTCTACCAAAAAGAATAGAATCTGTTCCCAAGGCAGCCTCTCTCATCTTCCTGACAGGGTTGACGATGTCTAAGAGACAAACGTTTCTATACTGTGGCTCAGTCGTGTCCGACTCTTTGAGACTCCCCTGTATACCCAGTGTGTGAGATAATGCCAACATATAGTAAGCTGAATGAATGAATGATGACTAACATGTCATGCATGTGTGTGCTAAGACACTTCAGTTGTGTCCCACTCTTTGCGACCCTATGTACTGTAGCCCGACAGGCCCCTCTGTCCATGGGGATTGTCCAGGGAATAATGCTGGAGTGGGTTGCCATGCCCTCCTCCAGGGGATCTTCCCATCCCAGGGATCGAACCAAGGTCTCCTTCATGGCAGAAGGATCCTTGCCCAGCTGAGCTACCAAGGAAGCCCCAAATGTTTCTAACAGGTATCAACAAGATAGGGACAAACAAATCCAAAATCCCAAAGGCACAGTTTGGTGATCTTCATCTTAATGCCCTTCCAGGAATACCGTGGGGGTTAGCCTTCTGAACGTTTGATGCAGTAGGCAGGCTTGGGCTAACAGCATTAGCAGCGTATTCTATAAATAAAATAACATGACTAACTTTTTTATGGTAAGTCAGTGCTCACCAAGCAACCTTCCCATAATCTGTTTATTTCCATGCATTTTGTTTAGGGAAGGGAGATGTTTGAGGGGTTCTTGCACAGTCATCTGGGAACTCTTGTATTTCTGTTATAAATGACTGAGTTGGCATGTTGTACTCTACCTTTCATTCTCTTGTGAGTGTTGCCAGTGTGAGAACCATCCTCAAATATGATTAGCTCTAGCGCGTTGCCACAGACAGTGGCCAAAACTGCAGGGCCAGGTCCACCAGAGCAGTGTCACGGCCAAGGGCTGTCGGGCAGCCACCGCTGAGAGAAGCCCCCATCACCTCCCCAGGGAGAACGTTTCTTTCAAAGACTGCAAAGACAAACAGGAACAAGAACCACCCACCACCCCCAGCCCACTGTCTGATTAAAATAGCATGAGAATAAAGAAAACTAAAATTACTCAGGGAGCAAAAAAGAAAAAAAGGAAAGTTAGGATAAATAACATTATGGAATGAAGGGAATGAAAATACTTCCAACAGAAATATTTCTATTGTGACATTTATTGGGATGTTTAATTATTTACTCTCCCAAAACCAAAATTCAAGATTTAAAATATAGCCTTAATAAAATTTTGTAATTTTAAAGATTAATTTAAAAGAATAGTAGAGTCTTAAAATTCATTGCATGTTTACCTTCTTTCCCTTTACCAGATTACATAGTCTTTATTAAGTAGAGAACTGTGAGATCGTGTAAATTCCAATTAGGCTAAAGTGATCATAAGGACCATTCCCTTTGAGTCCACTGCCTTTTAAAGACTATTTCATGTGAAGAAAAATAAGCACAGATGATAACAGGTTACCTTGTAAATTAAATGGTCAAGGCCCAAAAGCCTTCTATTTTTTTTCTAAATAACCTCAAATACATTATGTGTGTTCTTTCCAGAAAAAGCTGACGAGACATGGTTCTTCAAAATTACAACTATGTACATTTTTTTTTCCTTTAACCTCCTGGTTATTTTTCTGGAACTGAATGTATTTTTATTTCTCATTGTCCTAAAATAAAATTATGCATTGGTATTCGAATTATCTATACCTAGATGCACATGAGTTTGGGGCAATATTTACAAATATTTAAATATTTTAAAGGTATTTTAAAAATATTTAAGATTTTCCCATTTAAGCTTTAAACCTTTTACTGAGGAGAATTTTTGTCTCTGGACCGTTAGCTCATTGTCTCCAAAGCCCAACACTTGACTAATACAAACTTTTTCTCCTCTGCCAGAAAACCTATCACATTCTCCTTCCTGTTCTTTTGCTTGTCCATGCTCTCCTCTCTTTTTTTACTGCCGTGAGGTCACCTCACTTTGTCCCCTTGTCTGAGAGTTCACTTCCATCTGGGCATCTCACCCATAGCATTCTGTCCTTCTTGCTGTTAGCCCCTCAGTCGTGTCCAACTCTTTGCAATACCATGGACTGTAGCCCACCAGGCTCCTCTGTCCATGAGATTTTTACAGGCAAGAATACTGGAGTGGATAGTCATTTTCTTCTCCAGAGGATCTTCCCAACCCAGGGATTGAACCCAGGTCTCCTGCATGGACAGGCGGATTTTTTTTTTTTTTTCCCCCTACTGCTGAGCCACCAGGGAAGCTTTGCTGCTGCTGCTGCTGCTAAGTCGCTTCAGTCGTGTCCAACTCTGTGCAACCCCATAGACAGCAGCCCACCAGGCTCCCCGGTCCCTGGGATTCTCCAGGCAAGAACAGCGGAGTGGGTTGCCATTTCCTTCTCCAATGCATGAAAGTAAAAAGTGAAAGTGAAGTCGCTCAGTCGTGTCCAACTCTTAGCGACCCCATGGACTGCAGCCCACCAGGCTCCTCCATCCATGGATCTTCCAGGCAAGAATGCTGGAGTGAGTTGCCATTTCCTTCTTCAATGCATGAAAGTGAAAAGTGAAAGTGAAGTCGCTCAGTCGTGTCCAACTCTTAGCAACCCCATGGACTGCAGCCTACCAGGCTCCTCCGTCCAAGGGAAGCTTTAGTGTGATCATTAATTTTTAGTAAGTACCTAGGTGACTATGGTCTTGAAAATTACTGAAGAAAAGGAACTGAAAATTACTTCTCATAGCCAGACCCTAGGAGAAAACCAAACAGAAAGATAATGTTTGAGTTTGAGTCTTTCTGTACAGTTTAAAGAACTCAGTGGCTATCAAAAGATTTATTGTATAGAAAGATGTTAAAATTAGTTCTTGCAGATGCTAGAGAAATGCAAGATAATATCATCAAGATCAATAAGAAAATGTAAATTTTTATATGATGAGTCTTTTTTCTCCTCCCCAGGAAGCATAATAATTCATTTGCATATCATTAAGTGGGTGTCATAGTAAATGAACCATTCTTTTGTCAGTAATGTTAAGCTTCTTTTGCTTCTCTAGCATTGTTTGATCAACAGTACACGTTCACATGTCTTATCATAAGTCTCCTTAGGCTTATATTGCCTCAGAGCCTCACTTTGAAAAAGGAAGCAGCTTGCTCTAGATCCAGCCAGTCAACCACAATTTAAAAGGCAAAGTCATTTTCCCGTAACCTAACGTTCATGTATCTTGACAGTTCTCTTCAGGTGTTCTCCCAGCTTTTGCCTCCTTGTTGTAGTTAATTGGGAAGTCAATCACCAGAAATTCTTGATTACCTCTTTGAGAGATGCAGAAAGAACAGTAACTGCTTTGAAGAAGATCAAAGCCCCCAAAAGAAATATTGACATAGATGGTGGCTTTCTTAGAGCTGCCATAACAAATTGCCGCAAACTGGCGTAAAAAAACTGAGATTTGTACTCTCACAGTTGTGTGTCCTGTCGAATTCTTTGTGACCCTGTGGACCATAGCCTACCAGGCTCCTCTGTCCGTGGCACTTTCCAGGCAAGAGTACTGGAGTGGATTACTACTTCCTTCTCCAGGGGATCTTCCTGACCCAGGGATCAAACCTGCATCTCTTGCATCTCCTGCACTGCCAGGTGGATTCTTGACCACTGGGCCACCTGGGAAGATCACAGATGTAGACGCCAAATTCTGAAATCAGGATGTCAGCAGTGGTGACTCTTTTGGCAGCTCTGAGAGAGAGTTGATATCTTGCCACTCCGAGCATCTGGTGGGGCCAGTAACCCCTGGTGTTCCCTTGGTTTGTAGAAGCCTCTCTCCCATCTTGTACTCGTACTTAACTTAATCGCTTCTACACAACCTTTTTTTCCAAATAACGTTACATCCGTAGGTACTACAGTTTAAAAGTTGGGCATATCTTTTGACATGTGCCTCCTTCCAGGGTCTCCTGGTCTGTATCTGTGTATGCCAACCCTCCCTCTCCTTCCTCTTATTAGGACATTAGTCGTTGGATGCTGTGCTCACCCTAATTGGAAGATGATCTCATTTCCAGACCCTTAATTGCTTCTGCACAATCTTTTTTTCCAAATAACCTTACATTCATAGGTACTAGGGATTAAAAGTTGGACATATCTTTTGAGGGGACCCTATTCAATCTGCAGCAGGAAAAAAAGGCAGCTTTGGTAGGAGTTAAAGGTTAGCTTTGGATGAACCATTTAGACTGCCTCACCTACAGAAAATCTCTCTATACGTGGTGTAAAATGTACCTATGGTGGTTGGCAGAATTGCTAAGTTTTTGGCAGAGATAAGCAGTCTAATGTAGAAACCTGAGATGTGAGATGAATTTGATTTACTAACTTGCATACTGGTAAGAACCCTGAACATGATTCAGGGACCCTAGCAGGAGACTTGAATCTAGGAAGGATAAGGGTGAATGTCCCCAGGACAAGTTGTGCCAGTGGCATCTCTAGTGAGATTTTTGCGGTCAAGACATGAATGGGCAGGGGATTTCCTGCAACCAAGCCTGATGTTAAGGCTTCTTTTCTGTAATTAATTCTAGATAGTAAATGTAAAAAACTAGTGGTTCAGCAGTCAGATAGGACAGAGGTAAAGTCTTTGGTTTGTCAGTTATCAATATTCTGAATATAAATAAGCTGTTTATTTTCTTTGAATTTTAATTGTCCTATATAAAAGAAAAATAATGAGAATTAGTTTTCATTATTCTTGGGACAAAAAATGTCTGTCCCCAGTGAGGTCCAAAGAAACATTCTGTGGTGATGAGAGTGTTATCCATCTATCTATGCTGTCCAAACCCCTGGCCCCAAGGTGAGGACTGGGAAAGTACTTGATTTTAATTAATTTAAGTATAAACAACTACTTTTTTGGCTATCATATAGGACAGCGACTCTGGCACAATTTCTGGGATATGAAAAATTTCCTCTCTTTCTCTTTGTTCCCATCCTATCCGTTGTTTTCCCTTTCTCCCCCTCCCCTTCTCCCTGGTCCTTCTCCTTCCCTCTTTCTTTCCTTCCTTTTTTCCTACTTCCCTCCCTTCCCTCCTTCCTCTCTAGATGCAGTTATTTAAGTTTGTGGGGACCAGAAACTGGTATGTATGTCTTGAACCTAGTGAATTTTAAATATCCTCTTTTTAGCACAATAGCTTTTATTCGTGGCGGGAATTTGTTGCAAACATGAATCCTATAACCTTTAAAGTGACAGCACTATAAAAAGAGAACATTAAATACAAGTAATTTCTTAGATTTCCCCTTCTCATGTTTAAATAATATGAGAACTCAGGTTGCTGTACCCTGACTCTGTCTCTTATACACATCTCTCCTCAGTATTTCCTTATATGATTAAACTACAGTTTGAGTATTCCTTTGCCGACATAAGAAAAAGTTCTTAAGCATAATAATGTAGTAAATACAAAAGAGAAATGCAAAATACAATACAAAATATGCAGCTGTATAAACTGTAAAATGATATTGTGATATATATATATGTATCATATTTTATTTTGTTTTTATCATGTACTTAACGTAGCATCGTATGTATACTTTTTAAAAGTATCTATGTCATTAAATATCTTCCTACCACAGTATCAATTTAATGACTATTATTTCATTGTATAGGTTTAAAAGAAGTTACTTAACAATCTCTTATAGTTAGATATTTTGGTAGTTTTCTTTTATACTTTCATAAGATTCAAAAAGCTAAATAAAGTGTTTTATTGTGCTTTATGTTTTTGTTGCCATCCAAAAACATTTATTTAAGATAGATTATCAAAAGTGAAATTAAGTCAGAGGGTATGCCTGAATGTTTTTGATTTTTAATATAATTAAAATAATGCAGTAGCTTTCATAAAAGCATGTTCTAAAATAATTGGAGCTGCTGTATTGTTGTGGTTGACTGTTAAGTGAATTATTGCTTGAAAAAATTAATCTTGATATTTTATTATCACAGACATAAAATGAATCCTGCCAAAATCTGAGATTTGATTTCACTTAAATCTGTATGATCTTGTGTGGGTAATTGAATATCTCCTAGTATCAATTTCCTGATTTATAAACCCAGGAGCTTTAACAACGCTTAAGAGAATGTTGCCTACACTGACATTTTATTATTCTAACTGCTGATTTTGGAAAAAAGGTAAATAGATGGTTGGATGGCATCACTGACTCGATGGACATGAGTTTGAGCAAGTTCTGGGAGTTGGTGATGAACAGGGAAGCCTGATGTGCTGCAGTCCATGGGGTTGCAAAGAGTCGGACTAAGTGACTGAACTGAACTAAATAGTGTGTAGGAATAAAAACAAGTTGCTATATTTTGACGACTTAATCAGTGTTAACTCACTTATTGCCAGTTGCAAAGTTGCAAGAATTTTTTTTGTCAGTTACTTATAGTAAAGTTTAATAATAGAGCCAATTATTTGTGAACTCAAATTAGCCTGCAATTTAATATTTCTTTAGGTTTCTTTGGGCAAACATTTTCACAGCTGACTACACAATCTTTTGGAATATAGACACATAGATAGTAGCATGTAGATTTACAATTAATTTCCTACATCATTTTCTCTAACTTATTCTGTGGAAATAACATGTGTATATGCATGTATTATGTATTGATTCTTGCATGAATCTACACTAATTATATTAATGTATGTTATAGGCTAATATTCAAGTACACTTCTAATTTGTATAAATAAGTCTGAAGATATTTAAATATTTGTCAGCATTTTGTCATTTAATTTTTAAAATATTTGTGCCCAATCACTTTAAGTTTCCAGAAAGAAAAATGCTTTCATTATGTTTGGATATTTCTCTAGATTAGATAAGTTTTAGAATTACTTACTACTTGCCTCTTAAATGAACTTAGGAGTAGACCTGCCCATGTACAGTGCTTGAAGTCCAGTGACTTTGGTCCTTTACCTGAACCTGATTATCTAGGGCCTTATTTTCAAAAATAATATTTCCTCTTTCAGCCTTCGTATTCCGCCCGGACTGTAAAAAATGCCCTGTCTCTCCAGAGCTTTTGCTATTACAAGATGTGTACAGATATTTAGTCAATGTAATTTATCAATATATTTGAGGTTATATGTGGAAAATAGTTTTTATGATCATAGAAAATATTAGTGCTCCCTGAGTCTTGCTATTTTGCACTTTCGTCCTCTAATCAAAATGGGTGTGTGTGTTTGTGTGTGTTGTACATATATGCATATAGAGGAGAGCGTGCTTGTGCACATAACCTCTCAAATAATGGACACTTACACAAATACAGTTTTACTGGTTATCATGCCAAGCCTCCCATCCTGCCTTCAAGCACAGGAGATGGAGACTAATGGGAATCATAACCTTAACCCCGTTTAAGAGATCTTTAATTCCTGCCATCACGAGTTAGATTCTTTATAGCAGAGCTTCCGGGATATACCCTATCCTAGATCAAATTGGTTGTAAAATATGTAATGGGAAAGAGCGATTAGTATATTCTAATTAACTGCAATCAAACAGCACCTTAATAAGTGTATACTTTAAATTAGCTGTATAAAGACCTTTGATGGAGATAGAAAATTAGAGACCAACCTTCAGCGGCAGGCAAATTTCCAGTTGATCATGGAGTAAGAAGAGCTCTGATTGTTTGCTGCACACAGGGGAAAGTTTCCTAAGTGTGTGTAGCAGTGTCAGGTAATAGGGGAACAGTGCATTATGGAGAATCCTAGGCTCATAGGATGTTCCTGATTAGCCTGTAGTTGGTTTTGTTGCTGGTTTGCTTTTTTTTTTTTTTTTATTCTTATCAGTAGTTTTTCTTTCCCTTTACCAGATTACATAGTCTTTATTAAGTAGAGAACTGTGAGATCGTGTAAATTCCAATTAGGCTAAAGTGATCATAAGGACCATTCCCTTTGAGTCCACTGCCTTTTAAAGACTATTTCATGTGAAGAAAAATAAGCACAGATGATAACAGGTTACCTTGTAAATTAAATGGTCAAGGCCCAAAAGCCTTCTATTTTTTTTCTAAATAACCTCAAATACATTATGTGTGTTCTTTCCAGAAAAAGCTGACGAGACATGGTTCTTCAAAATTACAACTATGTACATTTTTTTTTCCTTTAACCTCCTGGTTATTTTTCTGGAACTGAATGTATTTTTATTTCTCATTGTCCTAAAATAAAATTATGCATTGGTATTCGAATTATCTATACCTAGATGCACATGAGTTTGGGGCAATATTTACAAATATTTAAATATTTTAAAGGTATTTTAAAAATATTTAAGATTTTCCCATTTAAGCTTTAAACCTTTTACTGAGGAGAATTTTTGTCTCTGGACCGTTAGCTCATTGTCTCCAAAGCCCAACACTTGACTAATACAAACTTTTTCTCCTCTGCCAGAAAACCTATCACATTCTCCTTCCTGTTCTTTTGCTTGTCCATGCTCTCCTCTCTTTTTTTACTGCCGTGAGGTCACCTCACTTTGTCCCCTTGTCTGAGAGTTCACTTCCATCTGGGCATCTCACCCATAGCATTCTGTCCTTCTTGCTGTTAGCCCCTCAGTCGTGTCCAACTCTTTGCAATACCATGGACTGTAGCCCACCAGGCTCCTCTGTCCATGAGATTTTTACAGGCAAGAATACTGGAGTGGATAGTCATTTTCTTCTCCAGAGGATCTTCCCAACCCAGGGATTGAACCCAGGTCTCCTGCATGGACAGGCGGATTTTTTTTTTTTTTTCCCCCTACTGCTGAGCCACCAGGGAAGCTTTGCTGCTGCTGCTGCTGCTAAGTCGCTTCAGTCGTGTCCAACTCTGTGCAACCCCATAGACAGCAGCCCACCAGGCTCCCCGGTCCCTGGGATTCTCCAGGCAAGAACAGCGGAGTGGGTTGCCATTTCCTTCTCCAATGCATGAAAGTAAAAAGTGAAAGTGAAGTCGCTCAGTCGTGTCCAACTCTTAGCGACCCCATGGACTGCAGCCCACCAGGCTCCTCCATCCATGGATCTTCCAGGCAAGAATGCTGGAGTGAGTTGCCATTTCCTTCTTCAATGCATGAAAGTGAAAAGTGAAAGTGAAGTCGCTCAGTCGTGTCCAACTCTTAGCAACCCCATGGACTGCAGCCTACCAGGCTCCTCCGTCCAAGGGAAGCTTTAGTGTGATCATTAATTTTTAGTAAGTACCTAGGTGACTATGGTCTTGAAAATTACTGAAGAAAAGGAACTGAAAATTACTTCTCATAGCCAGACCCTAGGAGAAAACCAAACAGAAAGATAATGTTTGAGTTTGAGTCTTTCTGTACAGTTTAAAGAACTCAGTGGCTATCAAAAGATTTATTGTATAGAAAGATGTTAAAATTAGTTCTTGCAGATGCTAGAGAAATGCAAGATAATATCATCAAGATCAATAAGAAAATGTAAATTTTTATATGATGAGTCTTTTTTCTCCTCCCCAGGAAGCATAATAATTCATTTGCATATCATTAAGTGGGTGTCATAGTAAATGAACCATTCTTTTGTCAGTAATGTTAAGCTTCTTTTGCTTCTCTAGCATTGTTTGATCAACAGTACACGTTCACATGTCTTATCATAAGTCTCCTTAGGCTTATATTGCCTCAGAGCCTCACTTTGAAAAAGGAAGCAGCTTGCTCTAGATCCAGCCAGTCAACCACAATTTAAAAGGCAAAGTCATTTTCCCGTAACCTAACGTTCATGTATCTTGACAGTTCTCTTCAGGTGTTCTCCCAGCTTTTGCCTCCTTGTTGTAGTTAATTGGGAAGTCAATCACCAGAAATTCTTGATTACCTCTTTGAGAGATGCAGAAAGAACAGTAACTGCTTTGAAGAAGATCAAAGCCCCCAAAAGAAATATTGACATAGATGGTGGCTTTCTTAGAGCTGCCATAACAAATTGCCGCAAACTGGCGTAAAAAAACTGAGATTTGTACTCTCACAGTTGTGTGTCCTGTCGAATTCTTTGTGACCCTGTGGACCATAGCCTACCAGGCTCCTCTGTCCGTGGCACTTTCCAGGCAAGAGTACTGGAGTGGATTACTACTTCCTTCTCCAGGGGATCTTCCTGACCCAGGGATCAAACCTGCATCTCTTGCATCTCCTGCACTGCCAGGTGGATTCTTGACCACTGGGCCACCTGGGAAGATCACAGATGTAGACGCCAAATTCTGAAATCAGGATGTCAGCAGTGGTGACTCTTTTGGCAGCTCTGAGAGAGAGTTGATATCTTGCCACTCCGAGCATCTGGTGGGGCCAGTAACCCCTGGTGTTCCCTTGGTTTGTAGAAGCCTCTCTCCCATCTTGTACTCGTACTTAACTTAATCGCTTCTACACAACCTTTTTTTCCAAATAACGTTACATCCGTAGGTACTACAGTTTAAAAGTTGGGCATATCTTTTGACATGTGCCTCCTTCCAGGGTCTCCTGGTCTGTATCTGTGTATGCCAACCCTCCCTCTCCTTCCTCTTATTAGGACATTAGTCGTTGGATGCTGTGCTCACCCTAATTGGAAGATGATCTCATTTCCAGACCCTTAATTGCTTCTGCACAATCTTTTTTTCCAAATAACCTTACATTCATAGGTACTAGGGATTAAAAGTTGGACATATCTTTTGAGGGGACCCTATTCAATCTGCAGCAGGAAAAAAAGGCAGCTTTGGTAGGAGTTAAAGGTTAGCTTTGGATGAACCATTTAGACTGCCTCACCTACAGAAAATCTCTCTATACGTGGTGTAAAATGTACCTATGGTGGTTGGCAGAATTGCTAAGTTTTTGGCAGAGATAAGCAGTCTAATGTAGAAACCTGAGATGTGAGATGAATTTGATTTACTAACTTGCATACTGGTAAGAACCCTGAACATGATTCAGGGACCCTAGCAGGAGACTTGAATCTAGGAAGGATAAGGGTGAATGTCCCCAGGACAAGTTGTGCCAGTGGCATCTCTAGTGAGATTTTTGCGGTCAAGACATGAATGGGCAGGGGATTTCCTGCAACCAAGCCTGATGTTAAGGCTTCTTTTCTGTAATTAATTCTAGATAGTAAATGTAAAAAACTAGTGGTTCAGCAGTCAGATAGGACAGAGGTAAAGTCTTTGGTTTGTCAGTTATCAATATTCTGAATATAAATAAGCTGTTTATTTTCTTTGAATTTTAATTGTCCTATATAAAAGAAAAATAATGAGAATTAGTTTTCATTATTCTTGGGACAAAAAATGTCTGTCCCCAGTGAGGTCCAAAGAAACATTCTGTGGTGATGAGAGTGTTATCCATCTATCTATGCTGTCCAAACCCCTGGCCCCAAGGTGAGGACTGGGAAAGTACTTGATTTTAATTAATTTAAGTATAAACAACTACTTTTTTGGCTATCATATAGGACAGCGACTCTGGCACAATTTCTGGGATATGAAAAATTTCCTCTCTTTCTCTTTGTTCCCATCCTATCCGTTGTTTTCCCTTTCTCCCCCTCCCCTTCTCCCTGGTCCTTCTCCTTCCCTCTTTCTTTCCTTCCTTTTTTCCTACTTCCCTCCCTTCCCTCCTTCCTCTCTAGATGCAGTTATTTAAGTTTGTGGGGACCAGAAACTGGTATGTATGTCTTGAACCTAGTGAATTTTAAATATCCTCTTTTTAGCACAATAGCTTTTATTCGTGGCGGGAATTTGTTGCAAACATGAATCCTATAACCTTTAAAGTGACAGCACTATAAAAAGAGAACATTAAATACAAGTAATTTCTTAGATTTCCCCTTCTCATGTTTAAATAATATGAGAACTCAGGTTGCTGTACCCTGACTTGTTATTCAATGATGTAGATTTCAAGGATACTATGATTGTAAACTGTGTGTGTGGATTCAGGAAACATCCTGAAACTTCCCTTTATGTGATTTATGATTGAAATTATTCATTGCTCTCCTTGCCAGTTTTAGTCATTTTATTTTATGATTTTCATGGGTGTAGATTATAGGAAGCTACAGACCATACAATTTCATGTACTGCTTTACTTGGAAAGTAATTGGAAATGAAGGGTTTTTGATTACACTCTGAAATCCTCCACCAAAACCACAAGAGAAGTGTCCTCCTCCCTCTAATATCACATTTTATAATTTAATTTATGGCATAGAATTAAAATATGTAATATATAACTGCTAAATCACAAGGAAGAAGTGAGAAACACAAAGTGATTGAATTTAGCATACTTTATACATGATTAATATATAAGAATTAAACTGTGCAAGGTTGGTTTTACTGACAAAATAAGATCATTGGATAGATGAGTAGCAAACTTTGTCCTGCACAAGCAAATAAAAGTTGGTTGTAAGCAAATTCTGTCTCACTTATGCTACCATATACTTAGCTACACACACATCAGTTCAGTTCAGTTCAGTCGCTCAGTCGTGTTCGATTGATTGCGATCCATGAACTGCAGCACACCAGGCCTTCCTGTCCATCACCAACTCCCAGAGTTACTCAGACTCATGTCCATGGAATTGGTGATGCCATCCAACTCTCTCATCCTCTGTCATCCCCTTCTCCTCCTGCCTCGAATCTCAGGATCTTTTCAAATGAATCAGCTCTTTGCATCAGGTGGCCAAAGTATTGGAGTTTCAGCTTCAGCATCAGTCCTTCTAATGAATATTTAGGACTGATTTCCTTTAGGATGGACTGGTTGGATCTCCTTGCAGTCCAAGGGACTCTCAGGAGTCTTCTCCTACATCACAGTTCAAAAGCATCAATTCTTTGGCACTCAGCTTTCTTTATAGTCCAGCTCTCACATCCATATATGACTGCTAGAAAAACCTACACACACACATACACACGTGCAAAAAAGAAAAACCTTTGTGGTAAATTATGAAAAACTGGTTATTATAGGCAATTCTCTTTTTAAAATAAGGTAATAAATTTAGAAATAACTCACCCCAAATTAAGAAACTAAAGCTGCAATTTCAGAAAATTTAGGAAATAACAGTTGCTGTATACAAAATCTGTGGGTGCAGACAAAACTGTAATGAAAAGGAAATTAATATCTTGAATATTTCATTACTCAATTCAAAATATAAGAATATGAATTCTTTAGTTAAAAATCTGAAATAGAGCTTTCAACTTTGTTGTATATATGCTCAGGGGTGGGATTGCTGGATTATACAGTAGCTCTATTTTTAATTTTTTAAGGAAGCCTTCATATTGTTCTCCAAAGTGACTGCAATTAGGACCTATTGTACAGTGTAGGAACTATATTCAATATCTTATAATAACCTATAGTGGAAAAAATATATTTATATCTGTATATACCTGAAATAAAATTGTGTTGTACACTTGAAACTAACACAGCATTGTAAATCAACTATATTTCAATAAAAAAGATAAAAGGAAATCTGAGAAAACATCAACAAAATAAAAAGAAAATTACAAAGAAAAATTTAATAACTCTAAAAAGGTAAGTTAATAAATAGCAGAATTCGAAAATAAAACAGTAAACATTTTGTCAAAACAATAAACACGATGTAGAATATTTGCTGGTCAAAAATATGAGTAAAACTATGAAAATACAAGAAATCAGAAATGATGGAATAAAACCTGCATCAGATTGATTTTTTAGGTACTTTAAGTTAGAGGATTTGTCTCAATAAGTGCTCTAAGATATAGATTTACCATGAGAACACTGCTATTGAGCTGTCCCCCCAGAAGACCACTATGCATTGAAAACATTATTGTTGCATTCCTTTAGGAGTCAAAAAGCCTATGCTATTTTAATTACTGGAAAATATGGATAAAGGAGAAAATTTTCCTCTTTTATTTTAGAAATCAATATGATCGATGTCAGTAAAACTGGAACAATTGTATGACCATTATAAAAAGGCATTTAATAAATTTAATGTCCATTTCTGATAAAAAAATTGTTATATATTGTTATATAACATAGTATTTAAATAATTATTTTGCAGTGGAATCAGAAAATAGACTCCAGAAACAATGAAGCCACATTATTATTATTTACAGATGGTAATCATTGTTAAAACCTAAGGCAACTAAACTATAATTGGAAATAGTAAACATTCAATAAATTGGTCATTTTAAAATAAATGATAATATTGTGATGTCAAACATTTTCTTTGTAAATATAATAATTAAAACCTGCAGCTAAAAACATAAAATATGTGGATATAAGTTCAACAAGACATGTACAAATTCAGGTGAAGAAAATTTGAAACTATAAAAAACCAATACTACGGAAATGAAGAGATTTACCTAAATTGCATAGTTATGTGTGAGGACTCTCTCTTCAAAATGCTTGGGTGCAGTATCTGCTCTAGTGTTCACTGGTTACTTGACCATCATTAAGTTATGTACCATTTCTGTACCTCAGTTTTCCCATCTGCAAAATGACAAGAAAAATATCCTATTTACACAGTTGTGATGGATAAAAGAGATAATGATGTCATCTGTTTGGAAAATTGTTTTACACCGATCATTTAGTCATCCTTTGCTATGCTTCCTATTACTCCTACTAACACCTTGCTACTAATGAGAGAAGTATACTGCTCTACTGAGAAGTATAAAACGTTAAATATCGAATTTTCTAAAAACTAACCTGTGCATTCAATGTAAAATCAACCCGAATCCTACTAGGATTTTAAAAATCTGTCAAGTGGTTTTAAAGTACCTCTTTGAAAAGATGTCAAACACGTGAAGGACCACCAGGCAGCCCTCGAGGACGGGCTATGCCCCGGTAGATATTAAAATCCATCATAAAGTTAAAAAATTTGAAATAGCGTCCTGATAGAGAGAAAAGAGTCCAAAAACCACTGGATCTATGGATGTATGGAATTTTAATATATGATCCAAAGGCATTTTACGTGAGTGGGAAAAAAAAAAAACTATATTAATAACCCAAGGTAAATATCCTTCTAGGCAAATACATACTGGGCTCCAGAAAAGACATGCAAAAGATCAAAAAAATTATACTTCACTAGTTATTGAAGAAATAGCAAATGAAATATGAATCTTGTATTTCTATTTGGATGAGTACTTAAAAAAGAGAGCACTATAATTTCTGTACTTTTGAATGTTAGGGAATGTGCATTTTCCATAGCTTCCTTGACCCTAGTTTTAGGAACAAAAGTGTCACACGAATTTGGGGAAGGGTGTAGATTGAAGATGGGACAGAATGAGGATATAGTTCAGAGGACAAAGCAGGGTCAAGGATGCTGAAAGTGGCAGAGGCTTTTCTGCAGTCATCATTTGTAATGAAGGCTAATAAAACACTGATTTTACAGTTTGACATGGCAGTGTCAAAAAGGCCAAGCTTTGTGTCTTGCCTGTTGTTAAACAGTAGACATATTATGAAAATGCAGTGTTGGCCAGAGTGTAGGGATACAGATATGAACACACTGCTGATGGACTATAAAGGTATATAGTCTTTTTGCAGGGCACTTTTCCAGCATTGCTCAAGCAGAAGCACTGATTTACTTAGACAGTATCACCGACTCAACGGACATGAGTTTGAGCAAACTCCAGGAGATAGTGAGGGACAGGGAAGCCTGGCATGCTGCAGTCCATGGGGTCTCAAAGAGTCAGACAGTACTTAGCGACTGAACAACAGCAACATACTTTGCTACAGAGACTGTATTTATAGAAATCCATTTCAATGAGATATAATTGCATATGAAATTGAAAGTCACTTGGTAATGTCCGACCTTTTGTGACCCTATGGACTGTAGTCTACCAGGCTTGTCCATGGAATTCTCCAGGCAATAATACTGGAGTGGGTTGTCATTTCCTTCTCCAGTGGATCTTCTCGACCCAGGGATCGAACCCAGGTCTCCCACATTTTGAGCAGACTCTTTACTGACTGAGCCACCAGGGAAGCCGCTATAATTAGTTGAGAAGTTGTATCTAGAGAAGGGAAAGGCTACCCACTCCAGTATTCTGGCCTGGAGAATTCCATGGACAAGTCCATGGGTCTCAAAGAGTTTCACTTTTCACTGTATCTATATATACACACACAAATTGATATATATATATACATACACACACACACAATTAGTTGAGAAGAATACATATATATGCATATGTATATGTGTATGTAATATATATATATATATATATACATACATATGTGTGTATGCTTCTCAGCATTGTTTATAGTACCCAGAGGGGAAAACAGGGAAAATAACCTAGATGTCTAGGAATAAAGGATTGTTTACAAGAATCATCTAGCATTCAATAGCGAAATGCTATGCAACCATCAGTGGATGCTGTAGATTTACATTTACTGAAATAGAAAACTCTGCACAGCATATTGCAAAGTGTAAATATTTTTATGCATATGTATATTTGTGTATGTGTATTTGTCCTCAGAGAGCGCTGCCTTAAAGGATGTTCAGAAAAATGTTAACCATGAAATCCACCACCCACTGGCTCCCCACGTGGCATTTTGAGTAATTTAATTATTTCTGTTTTAAATGCTTATTTGTGAAGATTCTTCCAGAGCATGTATTACAATTTTTTCTTAATGACTGATATTGTGCCTAATCTTTTAGCCAGTTCTGTCTATCAGTTACTGTGTTCAGAATCACACCAGTGTGATGGGAGTTGCTCTCAGGCAGAAGCAATTTTGATTAAGACCAAAGGAAAGCAAAATTGCTTTTCAAATTTAGGTTACCTCGGCAGAGGAATGCTTTGGACAGCCTATTGGTACTGGACTCCTGAACCAAGGGAAAGTACACAGAAGCTGAGAGAGGGACTCAAAACTGGAGGTAAAAGAGAATAAAAACGTGCTGTCCCTCCAAGATCCAGTAGCAATGGTGGTTGTGTATCATGGCAAGTCTCATGGACTTCTGCTGTCATCTCAAAGATGACAGATGCCTAATTTAATAGATCAGTGTTACTTCAGAAGGTATTCAATGCTGGCCTTCCATTCTGTCTGAACTTACCTCCCCACGCCCCAGTTTCACGATGGCCCTATCTTTTCCATTTAAAGGATGACAGTGCATCTGAGTTCTGCCCCTCCTTGCCTATGACAAGAAGCACAGGGAGATATTTTATTAATTAATCCAGCATGTACTGATTTTTCCTCCTGTGCCACGGCCAGTGCCACATCCTGGAAGCCAAGCCTCTGTAAACCTGATCAGAAAGGCAGATGTATAAATGATCAGAATGCAGTTGGTAGTGTTAGGATGGAAGCATATGCATCTGGCATTTGTAAGAAATGTCCAGTGTAGGCAAGGAAAAAGTAGATTAATGGTGCCGGGGGTCAGTGCACTGTTAATATATATGGTGCTTCTTTCTGGGGTGGTGAAAATCTTCTAAACTTACGTTGTAGGTGCCTTTAAATGGGTAAATTTTATAGTATGTGAATTGTATGGTAGTAATCCTGTTGTTCAGTCACTAAATCATATCTGACTCTTTGTGACCCCGTGGACTGCAGTTCTCCAGGCTTCTCTGTCCTTCACTATCTCCTGAAGTTTCCTCAGACTCATATCCATTGAGTTAGTGATGCTGACTAACCATCTCATCCTCTGCTGCCCCTTTGTCCTTTTGCCTTTGTCTTTCCCAGCATCAATGAGTCAGCTCTTTGCATCAGGTGGCCAAAGTATTGGAGCTTCAGCTTCAGCATCAGTCCTTCCAGTGAGTACTCAGGGTAGATTTCCTTTAAAATTACATGAATAAACATTTTACCCAACTTGGGTGACTGTGGGGACACTGGTCAAAGGCAGCAAAGGAAGTATCAGAGGGTGCCATCTGAATTAATCAGGATTTAGGTTGGTGAAGCAGTCAGGCCGGGGCAGTCTGAGCATGTGCAGCTGGACACGAGGACGTACATGGTTTGGTGCCCTTGGTTTATATTGCGTGGAGGCCGGAAAGCTGTAGAGGATACTGTGTCTTGAAGGGCCTTGGTCCTACAGTGAGAAGTTTTAGGGCGCCATGAAGTTATAGTCCACTTCTGGTTTAATGAAATGTGAGGTCTTTTTTCTGTACGCAAACATTGTGACTGAGTGTGTAGAAGATTTACCCAAACAGCTTGTTTAGAATGTAGACATCTGAGATCCATGATCAGAGATTCTGACCCAGGGATTTTTAAGCGGGAGCCATGTGCGTGTGTCACGTGTGGTAGTCACTCAGTCGCGTCCGACTCTTTACAACCCCACGGATGGCAGCCCACCAGGCTTCTCTGTCCATGGAATTCTCCAGACAAGAATACTGGAGTGAATTGACATTCCTTTCTCCAGAGGAACTTCCCAACCCAGGGATCTAACCCTGGTCTCCTGCATCACAGGCAGATTCTTTACCGTTTGAGCTACAGAGAAGTCATACATCAGTCTTTTAAATAAGTATTCTTTGTGATTCCAGTGCAGGTGGTTTATGCATCAGGTTTGGAGAAACATGACTTAGAGAGATCTCTATATTTATTCTTCTTCGTATCCCCGACGCTAAACGCTTTATGTAGTACTACAATCACAGTCAGAAGCATTTAGGTGCTCAGGATACTAGATTGTGAGCCAGTTCTTTGTCCTTTGCATTCAAATTAAATTGGAATTGCATGTTATAAGGGAAAAAATTCCTACTATACTCATAATGCCTACTATAATCTTTTTTCTGTAACACATGGTGTATGAAAGAAATCAAAGGTGGATGGAATTTATAAATGTGGAATGGACCAATTGAAATGTTGCACACAAAATGAAGGTTACCATGTACAACTTGGTACAACTTGGTTGCCATGTACAAAATTATTAACAAATATGATTTTAGTGGGCCCCCATATAGTAATATCTTTAAGGCTAGGGAGAATTTAGGATAGTATTCAAATTCTGTTTTTCTTCTTGGAGGAGGATATGGATCTATGATTTTTAAAATACATTAAAAATAATATAATGAACATTATTTGAAGCAACTTATTGCACTTCATTTAAGCCATGATCACATGCATTGTATTTCTTTTTAGAGGAAGATAAATATCAAGACTGTAATTGCAAAGCTTTTCTTCCCTTGAGAGTGTTTGCTATGAACATCTATTGATCGGAGTGATTGTACAGAAAGATATACCATTGTCCATATGAAATTGAGTGTTGATACCTAGTTTTATAGATACATATATATTCTACTTAAGGCATTTTCCTCCTTCAATTAGCTATACTTTTTTTTTTTTTCCCATACTCTTCAAGACTCTGCCTAGGGAAATAATACCTCTTAATTGTGGTCTTAGGTAGCCAGTGAATCTAACTCATTTTCACTAAATGTTATTCTGCAGTTATGGCCATCATTCTCAGTTAATTTCCCCCCTTGACTATGCTTTTCAAGAAGTATATATGATCAAAAAGATTCCTAATTACTGGAGGGATTCATTAGATGTGGAAACTACAGAAAACAGAACTCTAATAGTCCTAGAAAGCATGAGACAACCACATTTAGTCTTATGAGCAGGAAAACTAAATGATGTGAAACATTTGAAGAAACAGCTGGTGAAAAAAAAATAGCTTTTACATATGTCAATGATTATTACTTAAATTTCTACCAATAGAAAGTGAGAATGAACATTCTGAAAGCAGTGTCCCCATTAGAAGAAAAGAACCTTGAGAGGGGCAAGGCTCATTCAGCTCAGTGTTTAATTTGCATCCTGACTCTAGGCTTCCCCTGTGGCTCAGTTGGTAAAGAATCTTCCTGCAGCAGGAGATGTAAGAGACCCAGGTTTGATCCCTGGGTCAGGAAGATCACCTGGAGAAGGTAATGGCAACCCACTCCAGTATTCTTGCCTGGAAAATTCCGTGGACAGAGGAGCCTGGTGGACTACAGTCCATGGGGTCACAAAGAGCCAGACATGACTGAGCAACTAATAATGTGTCAACCACATAGTGGTTTTTTTTTTCTTTCTTTGAACTATACCACACTGTCTTCTTCTTTAAAAAAAAAAAAAAAACTATAACCTGCATCATTATCATCTCTTTCAATGGTAAAAATTAAGATGCAGAGAGTATAAAGTTATTATCAAAGAATCCCCGTTTGTAAGCAGTCAAGACATGGTTTACAGGAAAATCTGTTTAATTCTGAAACCCAGCCTATTCCTATACCATGATATTTGCATCTTAGGAGGAAATGAGTTAAAGAAACAGTTTGAAGAAATGAGTTTGAAGAAACAGACTCTGAGACTAGATGAAAAGGTGAAAAGTAGAAGATGATGGACATTGGTTTCACTAATACCTGCAGCTGATTAGAAGAGATGCATCAAAAGATTAAGTGCTTTTTCAAATAATCTTGACTCTCTTAGTAGAAATTTCGGAACTGGGAGTTAGAGACTGTTTATTCCAGTCCTCCTTATTTTCTAAATGAGAACTGAGGTTCTCAGTCTCAGAGGTTTAGAGGTCATTTGCAGTTTTCCTTCTCAGAGAGACAGGAGATTCAGGATGAAGGATCTGAAACCCCACATCCCTTGGCATCAGGGAGGCTTCCACTGGAGCAACTAAGAGTCAGGCTGTAAGTCCTGTTAGGAAGAAAATACTTTGCAGGATGGTCTGAGAGTCACTTAGTAAAGGAAATGTAGCGGTTTCTGCCAGTTTTGTCTGTTCCTAAAATTACAGCATAATTTTATTTAAGCTAGGTTTTTTCTGTGAAGAAACTGTGAACTTATCTGTTTTCTTGTCTTACAGAAATACTGCATTAGATATGATATCCATGCTACAGTTCAAAAGTATATTACAGAATGTTATCTTTAAACCTGTTAGAGTGTGAAAAAATAGATCTTTTTCATCGATAATATAATTAATTCAGAATGCATTTTGGCATTTTGTGAGGAAGCTGCAAGTTTTGATAGATTTGAAGTAGTTTATATAAGAAATTTGGTTATTTACTCCTAATTCTATTTGACAGAGCTGTGTGCGCATGCTGCTGCTGCTGCTGCTAAGTCGCTTCAGTCGTGTCCGACTCTGTGCGACCCCACAGACGGCAGCCCACCAGGCTCCCCCATCCCTGGGATTCTCCAGGCAAGAACACCGGAGCGGGTTGCCATTTCCTTCTCCATGGAAGTTTATAATATCACCTCTTTAAAAAGATTGATTAATTTTAAAATAAAATTTAAGTTAATTTCAAAATAAAAGCATTCCAAATTTGTTTTTGAAAAAAATGGAATGATCCTGTTAGCTCAGCTTCTTCTCTCTATACTCTAATATGCTTGCCTTGTCCTTTATCCTCACTATTATTTGAAGAACCAAAACATAAACTCTCTCTGTAACTCTGGAGACCTCTTATCCAAAGTCATTCTCTACTGAATTGAAAGCTTCTCATAGTCAATAATCACTTCATCTGTCTTATCTAGTAGTTCGATGATCACATTAAGGTGCTTTATTGTGGGACATTCTCTTTGATACTTTCCTCTGTCTAATTTAAATCCATCAAGGCCCTGAATCACTTACTCACGTGAAAACATATGGACCCAAGATAGATAAGGCAGGTGACCTTAAAGGCAGATAGTAATGTTAGTTCACTTGCAGAATTGGCATTGTTGTAAATGTTGATGTCTGTTATGGGATTTTCTTGTACCCCCCCTTTTTTTTTTGTACAGAATCATTTTATTAACCATAATTTTATAATTCTCCTTTATAAAAATAAAGGAGAAAGATAAAACATGTGATTGGCACCTCAGAATTAAGTTAATTCTGAGAGTCTGAAGAGTCTGAGAGTCTGAAGTAGAGTCTACTTCATCTGTTAATGGTTTCATGGGAGGAACCCAGCTCTTTCCATAACTAGAGGACATTTGTTTTTACATTATCTATGAGGGATTCTGCTGCTGCTGCTGCTAAGTCGCTTCAGTCGTGTCTGACTCTGTGTGACCCCAGAGACGGCAGCCTACCAGGCTCCCCCATCCCTGGGATTCTCCAGGCAAGAACACTGGAGTGGGTTGCCATTTCCTTCTCCAATGCATGAAAGTGAAAAGTGAAAATCAAGTCGCTTAGTCGTGTCTGACTCCTAGCGACCCCATGGACTGCAGCCCACCAGGCTCCTCCACCCATGGGATTTTCCAGGCAAGAGTACTGGAGTAGGGTGCCATTGCCTTCTCTGATGAGGGATTCTAAGAGTAGAAAATATGGCATATGCCCACTAGGCTTCTCTATCCATGGAATTTTCTAAGCAAGAATACTGGAAAGGGTGGCCATTTCCTACTCCAGGAGATCTTCCCAACACAGGAATTGAACTCTCATCTCAACTCTGCGTTGACAGGTGGATTCTTTATCACTGCACCATCTGGGAAGCCCTGTGTTCATTTCCTTGTGGGTGTTAGTTGTTCAGTCGTGTCATTCCTTTGCAACTCCATGGACTGGAGCCTGCCCAGCTCCTCTGTTTATGGAATTCTCCAGGCAAGAATACTGGAGTGGGTTGCCATTTCCTTCTCCAGTGTTTGTTTCTAGGGAAAGATTATTAACACATGTTTTATGGCTTTAAAATGCCTTCCTTTGGGAAAGTGAAACAACATGATGGCATTAAGTGGAGATAAGAGACATTGTAGGCAGGAATTTAAAGTATTATTTTAAGAATTTTGCCCTATAAGTGAGTGAGTGAAAGTTGCTCAGTCGTGTCCATCTCTTTGCAACCCTATAGACTGTAGCCCACCAGGCTTCTCTGTTCATGGGATTCTCCAGGCAAGATTACTGGAGTGGGTTGCCATGTCCTTCTCCAGGGGTTCTTCCCTACTGAGGAATCAAACCCAGGTCTCCTGCATTGCAGGCGGATTCATCACTGTCTGAGCCACCAGGGATGCCCTTCTGTTTTGTTTTGTTTTGGCCTTACTAAAAGCCTCTTGATGAAAGTGAAAGAGGAGAGCGAAAAAGTTGGCTTAAAGCTCAACATTCAGAAAACGAAGATCATGGCATCTGGTCCCATCACTTCATGGGAAATAGATGGGGAAACAGTGGAAACAGTGCCAGACTTTATTTTTTTAGACTCCAAAATCACTGCTGATGGTGACTGCAGCCATGAAATTAAAAGACGCTTACTCCTTGGAAGAAAAGTTATGTCCAACCTAGATAGCATTTTCAAAAGCAGAGACATTACTTTGCCGACTAAGGTCCATTTAGTCAAGGCTATGGTTTTTCCTGTGGTCATGTATGGATGTGAGAGTTGGACTGTGAAGAAGGCTGAGCACCGAAGAATTGATGCTTTTGAACTGTGGTGTTGGAGAAGACTCTTGAGAGTCTCTTGGACTGCAAGGAGATCTATGTCAATGTAAAAATCCATGTAGAAGTTCATAGTGTAATCAAAGAGCTTTTGCCCTGGTTGCACTTCCCCTGAGGACGTGTTTGCCTATCTTGCTTGACAAAATATGTAAATGTTCTTTGAATATGTCTGTAATATTGTCTCATATTATGCCCTGCAAATATTTTCTGTATCAGAGAAGGCAATGGCACCCCACTCCAGTACTCTCATAACCTTCGAATATTTTTTGATCACTCAGAAGCATTTAATCACATCAATTGTTTCCTGGAGCTGCTGACTCAGTCTAAAAATTTCCCTAAACTTTCAGTAGTCTCGTATTCACCTTCTGCCATTGTTTTTACCTGTATTTACCTCATTGATTTTCAATGTTGTGGTTCCATGAAGATAGAGAAGTGAAATCCTAAAAGGATTCATTCATAACCCTGTTAGCATCATATATTTTGTTATGAGGGATATTTTCCTTCTTTACTTACATATTTGTATAGAACTTAAAGATAAAAGTTCTGCCCCTGAAGATTTTTATGTATTTTAGTAATATTTTTAAAGATAAAACATTTGGAAATGGGCTATTTTAACTCTAAAGCATGGTGCAATGCGTTTTCTGGCTACTTATCAAATGTAACATTTTGTAGGTGACTTACAATTTCTTACAATAGTCAAAAGACCTCTAGGATTTAGAAAGAATTCCAATCCTGAATTCAGGATTGGAATCTCATGTACACCCATGGTGGATTCATGTCAATGTATGGCAAAACCAATACAGTATTGTAAAGTAAAATAAAGTAAAAAAATAAATAAATAATAAAATAAAATAAAAAAAAATAGAATTCCAGGTTTAACAATTTGTAATTGAAATAAATGAAATTGTACTGAATATTG
>SJYT01082107.1:218912-264721 GCA_006410635.1 Cephalophus harveyi | reverse complement strand
GAAGAACCAAAAATATCATAATCTTGGTTTTATTTGATTTTAATTGGGTTACACCTCAAAAACATCTTTCTTAGTTATGCTTATACCAGTTAATGTTACAGGAAATTTTTTGACTTATTTATATGAACAGTTAAATTAGGGAAGTAAACAATATTGATAGTCATGAAATCATAAATCAAGCGATAATTTATCAACCTTAGTGGAAGACTATAGTACACACAGCATCTCTTTTTAAGTAATTCTCAGTTTATGTTTTTCAAAATACAGTTGTTTTATATTTTGAATATTTGTTCTCCTTTTAATTCAATCAATATATTTAGTGTTGTCCATTCACCATTTCCCAAATGGGAAATGATTGGGTCTTTGTTTCATGAAAACTTGTATTGTCTGTGCACAAAAGCACTGATTTAAAAAAAACAAAAAACAGGAAAAATGCTTTTCAAATCAGTATGACTTGATTTTACTTAATCAAAGACCAATCATTAACAAACCAAATGCTTCTGTTTGGTTCATCAGAAAAAATCATTGCCATTTTATTAAGTACTTCTTAGACTTCAAAACTCATTGGAAAAGACTCTGATGCTGGGAGGGATTGGGGCAGGAGGAGAAGGGGACGACAGAGTATGAGATGGCTGGATGGCATCACTGACTTGATGGACGTGAGTCTGAGTGAACTCTGGGAGTTGGTGATGGACAGGGAGGCCTGGCGTGCTGCAATTCATGGGGTCACAAAGGGTCGGACACGACTGAGTGACTGAACTGAAATGAGACTTCCAAACAGTTACAATAAATAGAGCACTCTATACATTTTTCCTATGTTTTAATACTATAAAATTGATTTACTTTTCACATAAGAAGTAGATGAATGTAAGTGGTAAATAGGAAGATGACATTTGTTGAATAAAGAGTTCATCCCTCCCCAGGAGACTTACTCAGTGCGAAATAACCACTGGAACCGTGGTGGCCTCGACTTATCAAGTAACTGGAGTGAAGCTGATATACCTGCAGTGGCTGGAGTCAGGTTCTGGCTCATAAAACAGACCTTTTCATCTTCTGCTACGTGCTGGGTCAGGAAAGCTGCCATATGTAGAGCACTTGTACATAAATCTTGGAATACGATTCCTTGTAGCTTCTGAATATCTCCATGAAACACAGATGGCAAAAATGAAGGCAGGAGTTTTAGTGTTTATAACAAGATTGTTTAAATTGCATTTTGAAATACTCAATTAAAATTTTTGGATCTTCTTTATAAGCATCGTTTCAACCAGTCTTCTTTTGGCAGATATTACAAAGATCAACACTTGTGTAGGAACTTACCCATTGGTCCAGTGATTAAGATTTCATGCTTCCACTCCTGGGGGCACAGGTGGAGAACTAAGATTTTACCTGCTGTCTGGTGCAGCCAAAAAACCCTAACAAATCTAACAAACAAACAAAAACAATCCCTAAAACATTTGTGTAAAAAACCCTAACAAACAAACAAAAAATCCCTAAAACTTTTGTATAGTACCTAAGACTGCTCTAAGAATGCATATTAAAAATATATTTTTATTTTCAAGATGACTTGAACCAAATATTAGACCTCATTTCTTTACCTGGCATTGATTACTTATTTAGTCAACTAAGACATATTTATTGAGAACGAAGCACGCAAAGACACCATGTTATTGTTTTTTAAAGCCTCCTACCAATTGGAATGAGCAGACATAAGAACATGTGTTAATTAGACATAAAGATTTGCATCTTCTAAATAAGATTTCTTAAAGGGCCAATAGAAGACAGGGAGAATCATGAGAAAAATCAGTAGGAATGAATACTTCTGTTTCTCATCCCAAATTTCAACTTCTGAGGACTTTCTGTATGTGGGACAAAGTTGCAAGGATGATCTCTACTCCCACTGTTCACTGACTTTCATTTTTTTCTTTTTTCTTTTATCCTGTGCTGGTCAAAACCTAACCAGAGAAAGAAGGGAAAGTGTCTTTGATCACAGGGATGGTAGTTGCGTTGCTCTTAAAATTTTTTTCTGAGCATTTCCTTCACCATCTTTTGCCTTATTGGGAATAAGAGCACTGAGTTAGGGGACCACTGACTTAGTTTTCAGTAGGTGTGGAATCATCAATGTCCTGTGACTTTGGGAAATCTTATTGCAAGGATACCAATATAAACTACTTGTTTTTGGAGAGTAAGGTAGAAACATGACTCTATCTTCATTGATTTTTGATGATACTTTGAAAATGAATTTTTCTAAGCCATTTAAACACATTCCTTCCTGTCATACTGACAATTTAACAGTGTATCTAATTGAGAAGTGAAGTGAAAGTCTCTCAGTTGTGTCCAACTCTTTGAGACCCCATGGACTATACAGTCCGTGGAATTCTCCAGGGCAGAATACTGGAGTGGGTAGTCTTTCCCTTCTCCAGGGGATCTTCCCAACCCAGGGATCATACCGAGGTTTCCCGCATTGCAGGCGGGTTCTTTACCAGCTGAGCCACAAGGGAAGCCCAAGAAACTCAGTGTTAAACACAGAAATGAACGTTATTTTCCTACTTCTAAAAAAGGATCAAGAACAGTTTATAAAAAAAAAAAATCTTGACCTACTATGTGCTTCCTCTTACTGAAATAATTTATTTTGCCCTTGGGGCTGAAACAATAATGTTATCCCACTGATTTCATTAACCATTATTTAGAGCCACATGGATGGAGCACACTAGTGATAATTTTATTTGGTTAAAGGGGTTAATTAAGAAATTTTTTGAATAGTAGAAATGCATTATTTTTTAAATATTTGTGAAAAGATAAGAACAGTTTATAAAAAAAAAAAATCTTGACCTACTATGTGCTTCCTCTTACTGAAATAATTTATTTTGCCCTTGGGGCTGAAACAATAATGTTATCCCACTGATTTCATTAACCATTATTTAGAGCCACATGGATGGAGCACACTAGTGATAATTTTATTTGGTTAAAGGGGTTAATTAAGAAATTTTTTGAATAGTAGAAATGCATTATTTTTTAAATGTTTGTGAAAAGAGTTTTTATAGTTTTCCATTTACTAAAATATTTGACATGTACTTTGGCTAAAATTTTTAACTTATATATAATATTTTGGTTTTAGTGCTAAGTTATATTGCCCCAGTTTTTGGAGAAAATTTCCTGAAACATTGTATGTTTTTTTCTGCTTGTATAGATAATAGATTTTATTGAAAATACCTTGGAAAATTAAGAACTTCCAAATATAATGTTATCATGGAAGATAACATTTAATTTTTATCAAGGTAAAATTTTTGATTATTTACTTTATCTGCATAAATGTATAACCCAGAGTGATTGTAAATTTCAATAAGTACTATATTCATCTTAGTAAGTATACTTATACTTACTAAAGTGTTCTGGGAAAGATTGAAGGCAAAAGCAGAAGGAGGAGGCAGAAGATGAGATGGTTCGGTGGCATCACTGACTCTGTGGGCATGAATTTGAACAAACTCCAGAAGATGTTGAAGGACAGGGAAGCCTGGCGTGCTGCATTCCATGGGGTCGCAAAGAGTGAGACATGACTTAGCCACTAAGCAACAACAACAAAAGGTATACATTATAAGGATTACACTCACTCCACAAGTCTTTTTGAGAGAGGTAAGTAAAGGACACACTAAGGCGATGTAATAATTAAACATCAAAATAGGTCATGGGCTTCCCAGGTGGTGATAGTGGTAAAGAATCTGCCTGCCAGTGCAAGAGATGCAAGAGACAACGGGTTTCATCCCTGGGTCAGGAAGATCCCCTGCAGTAAGAAATGGCAACCCACTCCAGTATTCTTGCCTGGAAAATCCCATGGACAGAGAAGCCTGGTGGGCTACAGTCCACGGGGCTGCAGAGTATCAGACATTGACTGAAGCACTAAGCAAGCAAGTGTAGTTAGATCATATACATAAAATAGAAATTTATGTATAACCACTTCCAATTAAATTTGTGTAATTTAAGATTTTTTAGTGAGCATTATCAAAAGTACTGTTTAAGCATGGTTGCTTTTAAGAAAAGTGCTCTTTAGACAGACTGTAGATTGAGTTCCAGTTATTTATCAACAAAACCATAGCTGTTCTCAGTAAAATTTAAAGGGAGTTTTTCTACGTTTATCGGCTTGAAAGCTTATGGAGAAGGAAGAGCAAGTGTCTCCTTGAATTTCCTCCAGTCCAGTTAGTCATCACTGTTAGAATAGTTACAGGATTTTAGAACTGGAAAAAATGTTCATACATATTCCAAATCCTCTGCTTTAGAAATGAGCCAGCGGCCACCCAGAAATATTATCCTGTCTCATCTTATCCTTTCAAAAAGAAGGCCTCATGATATAATTGTGATCTTTGAGACTGTCAACTCCACAAGGACGAGGGTTCTTTTGGTTTATTCAGGGTATACTGTTGCTAAAGTAGTACCCGGTATGTGCTCAACGAAGTAAGTGCATCAATTTATTCGGCACATGCTTTGAGAAAGCCTGCATGCCTGTTTAACGGCTCAGTCATATCCGACTCTCCACCCCCATGGACTGTAAACTGCCAGGCTCCTCTGTCCATGGGGTTTTCCAGGCAAGGACACTGGAGTAGATTGCCGTTTCCTTCTCCAGTAGATCTTCCCAACACAGGGATAGAATGCACATCTTTGCTTTGGCAGGAGGATTCTTTACCACTGAACCACCTGGGAAGCCCTGAGCGGGGGTGGTAAGCACCTTTATCATCCATAGCACTTGCTTACTGACAAAGTTCTCCTCCCATGTGCAAAAGAGGATCAAGAGTATCAAAATATTTTAACAATTTACTATTTTTTCTCTTCCCCAAGAGATGTTAAGCCCTTCAAGATATGCAGGACCTTTAGCAAATAGAATATGAGACCTCAAAAAACAAATTTATGAGGGAAACTAATATTTCCAGAATGCAGCTCTGTATTATAATTCTCAAGGTTCACTAACACTATGCATTGCCTGAGAGAAACACCCCTGCCTTCCCTGCCTTATTTTTTTATACTCTCTCTCTTTTTCCCCTCAGGAGAATGTTCTCAGAGTTGTCAGACTAGAAAATACATTCAGAAAAAAACTCACATTGAGATAGAGATGTTCAATTGTAAGATACTTTTGTTAGTATTTTTGTTTAAAGAATATGAAGAAAAAATTAGCAAAATAATTTTAGGCAATGGACACTTATAATGGTAGATTTCGGGAGTTGAGTTACCCTGCTGATCTTTCTGTCACACATGGAATGCAGTTAGAAGTCTTTATGTCATGTATTTAGTTGAATTTGGTTATTCATAAATATAATATCAAACATTTTCTTTAAAATGCTTTGTTATCCTTGATTTTTACCCAACATTAGAACTAGGATATGTATTAGTTTTCTTAGCTATTTAGGTCAGCCTTAACAGAGCTTATGGAATAGGTTATCAGTTTTGAAGTATAAAACAATTTAATATCCCAAATTTTCTGTACAAGTATGCTATTTTACATACACAATAAAATGAAATAAATGTTTTCTCACAAGTGCTGCTGCTGCTGCTAAGTCGCTTCAGTCGTGTCCGATTCTGTGTGACCCCATAGACGGCAGCCCACCAGGCTCCGCCATCCTTGGGATTCTCCAGGCAAGAACACGGGAGTGGGTTGCCATTTCCTTCTCCAATGCATGAAAGTGAAAAGTGAAAGTGAAGTCACTGAGTCATGTCCAACTCTCAGCGACCCCATGGACTGTAGCCCACCAGGCTCCTCACAAGTGCTAGAATTACACATTTACTGACACTTTATTCATATATTAACTGACATTAATCAGTTACTCCAGAAAGCATTTTAAAGGTTATCTTAATTGACCTTTGCAGGCACCATGTGTTCTTGCAACTTTATATATATTTCATAATATCTGACTTTAGAACTTAGAGTATGTAGAGACAAAGTCTGGAATCTGGTTGATCTATAGCCATTTTATATGACATGTGCTTTGAATTGTGCACAATTAGGGTCAAGTCGTTTGCATGCTTTTTCTTCTTTCTTTCTTACTCTCTGTACATGTGGACTAAAAAGTGCAAGGGTCTGGTATCCTAGACCCTATTGATTATGAAGATTATATCAAATAGTCTTTCAAACATTCATAGTTTTTAACTGCCTCAGCATGAGGAAGATATGCCAGCTGCAGGCATTAATATTTTGTTATACCAGTCACAGGAGGAATTTATAGAAATAATTTGACTACATGTTTGTAACAGAGTGAATAAAGGTAATTCATTTTTAAATGTGTCTTTAGATGCTAACATCTGCCCCCCTCCCTCCCAAACAGAACATTTTTCCAGTGTTTGCACTATTTCTCCAAAATATCTCTTTGAAATATTTTAATTCAATATGGCTCCGAAATTTTCTCTGAAAATATGTAATTTTTTGCATAAAACATTTAAATAAGAGGAATGTTATAACTGTAGCAAATTTAGTGCTGCAAGATGAATTTTAACAGACCCTTCATATATAAGTGCCTATAATTTTGCTAAACTGAGTTCAGGGCTATAGTTTAAATGCACACATTCTTTGCTCAAATGTAAATTGTCTCTAAAAGTTAAAGAAAATATTCTTTCAGTTATTTTTGTGGGAGGCTATGATCTATTTTCGTCATAAAAACAGTTCAAATTTTAGTGTATCTTGTTACTTCAGTGTAGATGTATTTAGAAACTGATGATGGATTCATATATTTTAAGTTAAAAAATGATTTACCCATTCTGTGATGACAATGATCAAACATAATAAGCTAAATGTAAAGTTCAGTATCTGAAGGTATATTTCCTTTGTAGTCCTAGGGAAAAACATCACTGTTGAGAATACAATACTTCCACGTCTCCTGTATAACTGAACTTACCGTTTTAGAATTACACATTGCAATTTAAGATTTTTAACTTAAAATGAGAAGAAAATTTAAATTCTGAAAAGATAAACAATAAAATATCCACACGTGTTAATGTAATTTAGTCATTTTAGGGAGTGTACTGAAAGATGGTATGCAATTTTCTACCCATAAACATGTAAAAGTGAGTCCTTGAAATTTAGTGGGCATGAGAATGACAGAAATTCTTAAAAATGTGAATTTATATGACTTCTCCCTGACCCACCAATCTATATTTTAAAGAATATAACATAGAGGTCACTTCAAGACACACTAATATGTGAATAATTTAATTTTTCCCATATGTGTGAGCTCTTTTTGATTTTTAAATCAAATATTTGTCTATGTATCAATATGCCATTTATTTTAGAAATTGACCTCTGTAACACTGAGGGAGGTTTTGTAGTTGTTATTATTTTGCTTTTTGATGAGCCATCATAAATATTTGGAAATGATTAACAGCACATCAACATATATTTCCCAAATGAATGATACTTGTTTGCTACTCTGCTAACTTGTGGAAACCAAAAGCTTCAAATAAAATCTCTGACCTCTCAAGATGTTTAATTTGGTTAGGAAATTAAAGCACCTATATGAAAATGTTAATGACACTATAAAAATATGAAATGAGCTATTCTAAGACTCTCAAGACCTTGTTGGTAAATGCAGAGAACATTAATAATCAGGAAATGTGAATGTGGTTACTCTCTTAGCAGTCCTTTGATGTGTGTCTTTCAACATTTGCACTTACTACATTGCCACCATTAAAATTAGTATGAAAACATTTTCCTTTTTCAAATTGCTAGCTTATTGTGAGATATGTTTGTAATAATTGATGTGAAATCTTATGTTATAAATAATTCAATAAATATATGATTCCTAAGAATTTTAGGAATTAAATGCTAAAAGATACCAAAAGGCTAAGGTAATAATTAAGCATATGTGTGTAAATTATTGCCAGGGGAAGATTTTGACAAGTAGAAAGACGTAATGAACACAGATGGTCATAAGGCAACACATGAAGGTGTAACTCTAGAGAGCCACTTTTGGGAAATTCTCAAAAATATTCTTACTTTTAAAGGAGAGAGAGAAAGCTCTCTTGTGTACTATAATTTTAGGCATTATATGTTTTTATTGTCAGGATTATGTATTACATATACACTTATAAAACTTAACTGTAAATTAATAGCAATGGGATATTATATATGCATAAGGAAATGGAATTATGGTTGCTAAGGGAAACATTAATTTGAATTTTCTTGATTCATTATATGGAAATCTCAACAGAAGCACTTTATTTAAAGTTTTATTTTAAATCATACAGATCAATTATATTGAAATAATTTGTAGCAATCATAATCAGGTCTTTATTTCTGCTAATATTTTTACTTGTGAAGAATTCTTGTACATCTAAAATTCAGTGCATTAGTTAGGAAATGTTTCTTGAATGGATCTACATGTAAGACACCACATTTAAAACTCTGTGCAATGATGGAAAAGCATAATGTAAAGTACTAACAATTTAGAAACTTGCACTCTAGTTGTAGGGTTAAGATACGCATTGCAATATCTGTAGGTCAGTAGAATCACTCTGTAATTAACATCAACAAAGTTGACCGGATAAAAGATAGAGTCATTCAAAAGTGAAAAACATCCTGATTCACTGGACCAGCTGGAGAATGGGGAGAGAGCCTGAGTCACAAGTTCAAAGTGACCTTTACATGGTCGAAGAGAGCATTTCAATATAGGCAATTGTGAGGGAAAAAAAAGCAATATTTTAGTGAATAGTATGGGGGGTATTCTCTCAATTAGGCATCAGAAATAGGTGTCAGAGAACATTCTCATCAGTTAGGCTTACCATGAAGAGATGAACTCATTTTTTTGTGGTAGTCGTTCTTCAGATGGTAAAGCATCCATTTTCTCCTGTGTTTTGCGTCCTTCTGATCCTTGCATCGATTCTCTGGTGCCCTGCCTGTGTTCCTGTTATTAGCTGCTGACTCTTGTTGCTCTCCACCCACCGGCTGCAATGCTCCCTATTACCTTCTGCACAGACCTCTATACCACCTACAGCTCTGTCTTCACTTTTCTTATCAGATAGAGTAGACAGAGTAAAGTGTTGATGTCCCAAATCAAATTTCAGAAATCTCCCTCCTACCAGAGAAGAGTATAGCGTTAACAGTTGGACGTGCTGTCTTCCAGCTTTTAAGACACAAAGATACAGTGTGTATATAGCATATACATGGGGCTTCCCTGATCGCACAAGTGACAAAGAACCCCACCAGCTGTGCAGGAGACATGGGAGATTTGGGTTCGATCCCTGGGTGAGGAAGATCCTTTGGAGGAGGGCATGGCACCCCACTCCAGTATTCTTGCCTGGAGAATCCCCATGGGCAAAGGAGCCTGGCAGGCTACAGTCCATGGGGTCACAAAGAATGGGACATGACTGAAGTGAATGAGCACACACGCACGCATAGTAAATACACAGTATTCTTAAAATTTTTTACTTTATTACATCTCACTTAATGATTTTTGAGAATTTTACCCACATAATTAACCTTGTTTTGAAACACTGTTTAACTGGCTGTATTGTATTCTGTGCTATGGTTTAGGCTTCCTGAATTTCATTTTCCTCATCTGCAAAATGAGACTAATAATAGCTTGCAAAGATATTTTGAGTTAAATGAGATGACACGTAATGAAAGACGGTAGCACAGGTGAGGGAAAAAAAGATATTGGAAGTCAAATTCATGATTGGGAAGCTGGGGAGTAGGGAATGTGGGTAGTGAGACTATGGGGTTGGTTCAGATGTATTTTACTGAATACTCTAGCAGGGCATCCGAGTGGAGACCTGGAGAAGACATTTGGAAGTGAACCTGGGGCTCAGAACATAGCATTGCAGGAGGCATGTGTGTGGTTCAGGAATCCCCACATACCTCCCACAGTGGAGACCCTGAGAATGTGTGAGTCCCAAAACTTGATGTAAAAAATAGGATATATCCTGGAATACTGTCATAGGCATTGTAAGTGGCCTCGGATTGGAATCCCAGATTTTACACTGGCTGATGATTTGGATATGGTAGTCACTTTCTCTGTCTAGGACTGAGGCAGACCTAAAGCCGTTCTTGTGTTTCAGTGGAACACCCTGTAGGGGGTCTGTGCCCAGCTAGGAGGCCTGGTTCATAGGGCGCTGATCAAATACAATTGATTAAATTCAGTGAGTACTTAAACCATTGCCGCAAATGCCTCTAACTCTGCAGGTATTTCCTCACTTAACCTTCGCAAAAGCTCCCAGAGTCAGGGGCCATCCTTAGCTTCATTTACTGCTGAATGAGGTCAAGCACAGGAAGGTTAATCACTGCAGGGAACAGTGTCTCTACAGGTGGCACCTGAGACCCCGGCCAGCCTGGCTCTGAGTCTGAGCTCCAAACTGTCAGTGACACCAACGTGGTAAAATTGTGCTTAGCATGTCTGTACTAGGAAAATGGAGAAGGAAACCAAAAACAAAGAAAAATTGGTGTCCTGGACAGTAGAATGCCTTGGAAGAAGCAAAGAACATCCTCTAATGATATGGTTCAGAGGGGGATGTGTCCTAGTTCCAGGCAAAAGAAAAAATTACCAGAACAGGACCAGTATACAAAACCTGGATGTACGTGAAGCCCCTAAGGAAGGACTGGGTTCTCCTAAAATAGTATAACAATCCTCACTGGTTGCATCTTTATATTTTGAGTCAAGAAATAATAATAGCAACAGTTTAATTATATTTAATATCTATAATAAATATGACACATAACATTTAAATGCTAAATAACAGACAACTTTGGTGATTACACATAAATTTTTTTTTATATGTTATGTGCTACATACTTTAAGGATTACAAATGTGCCTTAGACTTTTATTTTTGTAATATCAGACATTACTCATTCTAGAGTGGGTGCTGATTTACTGCTATGATTTAACAGTTATATAACATAGTCTATTTTTCCTTTATTATTTTCAAGACTTTATGAATGGAGTATTATTTAATTTGGCTTATTTATAAATGTTTTACTCTAATATAGTTAATGTTAAAAACCTTTTCATGATTCATTCCTTTATTCACACATTCATTCTCCCATTCATTCCACAAGTATACAATTCTCTACGTCATCATCACATTTTCTTCTCTCCTCTGTCATTCCTACAAGCTCTTATTTCTCCCATTTAAAACAAGTATTTTATCACTTTCTCTACCAGTTACTGCCCCTATTTCTTTATTCCTCTTTATAGCAAAACCCTTGAGTGAGTCATCGTTAGACAAGGTTATCAATTAATCTGCTCTCATTTTATATTTCTCCCACTCCAAACAGATATTGCCAGAAACTGCTCCTCGTAGAATCATCGGCAACCACCAGCCTGCCTAGTCCAGGGTCACTTCTCAATCTCACGGTGCCCTTGCAGCCTTTGACCGGCTGTTTTCTTCATGTCTCAGTACTCACTCCTGACTTGATCCATCTCTTCTCCTGACTTCTGGAGGTGGGAGAAGGCCTGGGGCACTTTTCTTTATCCTGGAATACTGGAATGAATGAAGCATCTGAGCAATTCAAGAGAGATGATGGTAGTGGGTCCTGCTAGAATTGAAAGCAGCTGGGGTCACGCAGAGTCGGACACGACTGAAGTGACTTAGCAGCAGCAGCTCTCCTGAGGAATCAAAGGCTTGATCCCAAGGGATACTTTTTGCCAGGAAAGAGAGGTTCAGACTAAGTTGGTCAGAAGCTGAGACATTTTGCTAGTGAATGATCTGGGGGAATTAATCTCATACTTCAGCCTTGGTAACGAAATGAGCCTGTCCTACAAATAAAGGGTAACCTTAACCCTCAGTAGAATCCGCTAAATTAACTGCTCCTCTTTTTCAGATTTAAAGTTTTTGAGTAAATCTTATGGTTTCAAGGCCTGTAAATTTGGCAAAGTCAAATTCTCTGTTTATTTTATGCTCTTGTGTGTGAGAGAGTTGTAGTCTATTGGCATATGGATATAAATAGATTAATTAAGACATAGTAAGCAATTTATTAAATATTTGAATAGATGTGACCTGATGAGCATTAGATGAATAAGCTTATTTGGTCCCCAAATTATTAACTCCAGTTATTCTTATAAATTCTAACGTTAGCTTTTCTAGAATAAGATTAATCTTAAAAAAAAAAAATATTGGTTACTTCTGCTACAGCCAAAAGAAAGAGTTCTCTCATCCCTTTTATCTACTCTAAATTTTAAGCTCTACCAAATATTCATTCACAGTTTAATTAGACCAGATAGACAGCTTTTAAAATTTGATCATTTTGAGCTTAATTTAATATGAGCCTAATTTAGTGGGTAACTTCTGGATAATGTAAAAAAAAATCAGTGAAAGAATCATTCAACTGAAAAAAGTTTTTTTTTTTTTTTGTGGGGCAGGGGAGAGCAGCTATTACTCTTTGTTTCCCTCTCCTTCTTCAGGATACTTTGCCAAAGTGTTAAAATATAAAAGAATTTAACTAGCTTATTTTTCAGTTTTCATTATTAAGCCACAAATAAAGACTTAGCTCTACCAAAAAGTTCATGGATATGAAGATCCACCTGCTCGGAAAGCTGTGGGTGGGGACTTTGCATCACTGAATTAGGCCCTCGTTATTTTTTTTCACAGTGATCAAAGGAAGCCAAAACAGCAATTACATCATCATCACCATTCTCTCTCTTTTTCTCCCTCACACCTGGTTCTCTTGTAACCTTGGATTGATTCCCTCTTGAGGCTGAACTTCCATACTCAGAATTCCACCAAAAGAAAAGGAAGACTTTCTCACCAGCTTCAGGGAAAAATCCCAGGAAGAACTCTCTTTGACCTGCTTAGGGAATAGGAAGACCCCACCCTGAACAGAGTGATGAGGTACAGGTGTGTGGTTGACCCAGCCTGGCTGAGATGTCAATCCCAGTGGCCACACGAGTTAAGTGTTAGGTCCACGAGCTTTCACCAGAGTCAGGGACCCAAGAGCTGAGTGGACAAGGGAGATTTCTAGTAAACTCTACTAAACTCTCCAGTCCCTTCAGTCCTTTATTTTTTCTGTTCTATCAGTCCCTATGAATCTCTTCACTCCCTGCTGAGCCTGGACCCCATATTCGGTAATCAGAACTGTTCCATTCTAATATCTGATGTTCCACAATGTTCTACATATTCCTATCCAGTAACTTGGCATCAGTACCAGGGTTCACTGTTTATTGTTACACCCAGACAGTATTCCACTTGGAAAGAGTCACACAGTTGTGCATTTGGGATGCAGCATTCATTTCTGAGTTTCAGGAGACATCTTCTCAAGCCATTCATTGTCCTTTGTCAACCACATTCTCTTTCTGCTGCCAGTGATCTCAAACCTTCACCAGACTTCTCAAAATCTGATCTCCTCACCCCTGACATATGACAGTTCCTGCCATTTACTGAGAATATTTTTAAACATCTGGAATGGTTCTTTATGTTTCACTTCACCCATTCTATCTTCTAAAATATTTATAAGCCTGTGTCCATCTATACCTTTCTAATCTATTTCCTTTTAGGTTCAGGAGGTGAAAGCTGCTTCAAAGTCAAATCATTCACCTACACTATTAACCCAAACGTCTGTTGCTTCATTCAAGGCTTTATCCAATCTGTCCCTTCTCTGTCTTATGCCAACACTCACCTCCTGTCTAAGAACTATTTCTCTAGATGAGGTTAACTCTGCAATAATTAAAAACAGACACAGTCACCATACTCTGGCACACATTTGCCTGCATGCACACAGACCTTCCCTTGGACCTTTCTCCCCTCTTGTCTGCCTGTCTTCATCACTTTCATGAAATTTCTCCGAAGAGCATTTTCCAATCATTGCCTCCGACCTTCCAACTCTGGTCCCTGCCCAACCTGCTACCTTCTGGCTTCATATCCTTGGTCCACAGTGACGGTTTTAGTAGGATTCTAACAACCTGTTTGCCAAATTCACTGAGCATTGCCAGTTGTCATGCTGGACTTTATTTTGACTTTTGTCTCTGCTAGTCACGCTCTCCTTCTCCAGATCCCCTATTCCCATGTCGTCTGTGACTCTGTGCCACCCAAGTTAGACCAACACCCCCCTGCCAAGTTCTGTTCTGACTCTCTAGGGCTTATCATTTTTCTTTTCTCTTAAATTTTATTTCTCCACGTTTTTGTGATTCCATAACTGTCATATTGATTTTCTCAACCATCATACTCTCCCTGGATTAGATTGGTAATATCTTATTAGACTGTAATATCTTGTTAGATGGCGCTGTAGTGCCATGTGGGCATTTCCACATGGATGTCTTCCTCCATAGCATCAGAAATCTCCAAAATTAAACTCGTCATTTTTTTTTTTCTCCTGAGCTGATCATGCTTCTATTTTATTCATTTTTAGTCATTGGTACTACTATGTGTATGCAATTTCTGACAGTATGAAAGGCTAATACCTAACTAGCATTTATTGAGTTCATAGTATGTGTCTGACCCTGCCAGGTACCTTATATGGATCATGTCAACTAATATTAACAGTTTGTGAAGCTGATGGCACTTTATTTCCATTTTTAAATTTTGGTATATGAATTGAAATGTGTTAAATAATTTGCCAAAAGTCACTCAGGAAGAATAGCATTGGGATGCTCATTGGGAATGTATGTTGAACCATATGGTCCTTCCTGGGAATGATTTTTGACTTTTCTTTAACCTTCTATTCTGAACAGTCACTTTGTCTTGTCATTTTACTTCTCCAGTATTTCTTGAGCTTCCCAGGTGGCACAGTGGAAAAGAATCCACCTACTAATGCAGGACCTACAGAAGATGCAGGTTCGAGCGCTGAGTCGAGCCCTGGTTTCTTGAACATGTTGTCCTCCCCAAAGTCTCTCCATCCCATCAAAATACTCTTACATTTGTGCTTATTTTTACTATGTTGAAATATTGCATTGATACCCTTACTTTCCTAAGAACTGTATACTTCTTAAATACATTAATCTAGCAATCTACAGTACTCTTGCCTGGAAAATCCCATGGATGGAGGAGCCTGGTAGGCTGCAGTCCATGGGATCGCTAAGAGTCCGGCACGACTGAGCGACTTCACTTTCACTTTTCACTTTCATGCATTGGAGGAGGAGATGGCCACCCACTTCAGTGTTCTTGCCTGGAGAATCCCAGGGACAGAGGAGCCTAGTGGGCTGCCGTCTGTGGGGTCGCACAGAGTCGGACACGACTGAAGCGATTTAGCAGCAGCAGTAGCCATCTACAGGGGTTAATCTACAAGGATTTAATCTACAGGGATTTATATATATATATGGAAAAGCAAATCAAGATGAAAAACAGACACACTTTCTGGGGTTATTCTTTCCTGTTCAAAGCGTTTGCATGGTTTCCACTGCTCCTGAGATGAAGTCCAAACTCCTAAATGCAATTTGCAAGGCTCTATTGACCACGCCTCTGCGCACACACATCCCCAGCTCCCTTACCGCTAGTTCCCCTTTTCACTAGAGATGCAGACTGCTGCGGCTCTTGCTCTGGCTGCAGCCTGTGCTGCCCCTCACTCCTTCCCTTTGCTCTCACTGCTGCCTCCTCCTCGGAGCCCTCCCCCTGCTCTTTCCCCTTAACTCGGATCACTCCCGCAGTCCCCAGCCAATCAATCACCTGTCCATACCTGCTCCTTCTAACTGGTACGTCTCTGCTTTCAGAAAGTCTTCCTTGAATTTCAGAACAAAATAATGACCATTTTCTTTTTTCCATGTTAATTTTTGTGATGTCTTTTGATGAACTTATCATTTAGTTTTATAATTATCTATTTAGGGGGCTTCCCTGGTAGCTCAGCTGGTAAAGAATCCGGCTGCAATGCAGGAGACCCCAGTTCGATCCCTGGGTTGGGAAGATCCCTAGGAGAAGGGAACGACTACCCACTCCAGCATTCTGGCCTGGAGAATCCCCTGGACTGTATAGTCTGTGGACTGTATGTAGTCCATGGGGTCTCAAAGATTCAGACATGATTGAGCCACTTTGACTTTCATTTCTATCTAGGCTTCTTGAAATCAGGGTTTATATTCTTTATACTCTATTGCCTAACCCTAGAATGCTCCATTTCTTTAGTGTGTTATTTCTTTTTCCACAAATAATAGTATTCCACAGAGTAAATGAATTTTGAGTTTGATCCTGAATAATAGGTTTAGAAATTGATGGACTAAAGGAGACAAGATATATTTGAACATATGCCTGGCCATCTTTGAGATTAATTTGACTGTATCTAGCCTTTATATTTCGGAGAAGGCAATGGCACCCCATTCCAGTACTCTTGCCTGGAAAATCCGATGGACGGGGGAGCCTGGTGGGCTTCAGTTCATGGGGTCACTAAGAGTCGGGTGACTGAGTGACTTCACTTTCACTTTTCACTTTCATGCATTGGAGGAGGAAATGGCAACCCACTCCAGTACTCTTGCCTGGAGAATCCCAGGGACGGGGGAGCCTGGTGGGCTGCCATCTACGGGGTCACACAGAGTCGGACACGACTGAAGTGACTTAGCAACAGCAGCAGCAGCCTTTATATTTATAATAGTCCATGAGTTTTTTTGTACCATGTATTCCACACTGTATTTTTCATGAACTATGCATATATTTAGAAGGTGAATAATGAACTAGGTATGGAAACAAAACTGTTTCCTAAAATTGGTTAATTGTGTGATTAATTATAAAGTACATTAAAAACTGCACTGAGTGAGATGGCATCTGTGGTTGGCAATAGACACGCTGGGGATAATTTATTATTAAAGACCTTTAAAATTTAAAAAACCCAATTAAAAAAACTTATAATTGATGGATAGGAAAATTTCTCTTTAAACAGCAGCAGTAAGATTAGCAGCATCACACAACCTCCAGGCAAATGCTGATCTCAAATAATAATAAATTATCTGCCTAGTCTTTGTGTGAGTTAAATATCACTGAAAAACCTGCTCTGATAGCACCTCAGGCTATCATCATGTTAGATTTCTGTAAATGATAAGAAATGGACACCAATGGGGGTAGGGAGAGGGGGGAAAATTTCAGAAAAGGAAAAAAAAAGTCTCTATACTTATAGATGACAGTCTTTATTTTCCTTTCTGATCTGTGACAGTTACTCTGACTCTGGATTAGCAGCTTAAGTTTTTACTTCTCAGAACCAATTGCCTTTCTTTTCTAAGGCTGCTCAGTTACACATCTCCATTAGATAGTGAACTTGAGCGAAAATTTTTGACAATAGAAAAAGATCATCACTATTTAAAATGCTCATATATGTTTTAATTTTAGTATTTATTATGATTTTCTTATTTCTTTTTCAAACATTTAAAAATTAGCTTTGCTCTCTTAACTCCCTTGATTTGTTGATTTCTGGGAAGATTTTTTAAAAATAATTTAAACACTTGTTAAAATAGCAGAAACCTAAGTTTGATAAAATTGAATTGATTGAATTATTTTAAGATACTCATTTCATCACTGAAAGTCCCTTCAGTATTATTCATCAACCTTTTTACTGAATTTTATTTTTTCTGATGTAGCTTATGAGTAAAGGGATATGTTAAGGTAAATATTTTAAACTACTTTGAGTGATGTAATAGAAGATGCTGATGAATTGGAAAATCAAATGTTTCAGAGAAGAGCTAGATTGGAAGAGAATGTGTTGTTACTTCCAGAAAAATTCCATTTTCCTGGCAAAATAATACACATAAAATCAGTAGAAAGTCCCCTTGGAGGCTTGGCAGCCGTTGTGCAAATGAAATCAGACCTGGTTATGTTGAAGCAGGTTCATTTGGAGACAGAAAATGTGACTCTCTCAATCTTCATTTTCTGGTTAAACAGAGGCTAATAGAGTTTGTGGTCTTGTCACAATACCTGTTTTAAAGGTACATAGTCTTTAAAAGGAGACTAATTAAAAACATTAAAGAGTGCCTGTCTCATCAAATGCTATAAACCTCTTCATTATTGATCTATTCCTTTGTAACAGCAGGAGAGTTGTTTGTTAGAAGTTGCTCAAGATTCATAGAGAAATAGTTTCTGCTTTTCTGTAGTTGTTAACATTTCCGTTTAAATACAAGTAGGGGACCATGGCAACCCACTCCAGTGTTCTTGCCTGGAGAATCCCAGGGATAGGTAAGCCTAGTGGGCTGCCATCTATGGGGTCGCACAGAGTCGGACACGACTGAAGCGACTTAGCAGCAGCAGCAGCAGGGGACCATCAGAGTTTTGCTAAATTCTTTGCTGCTGAAATAAAGCTTAAGAGAAAAAAATTATATATCACACACACAGATCTTTGCCATCTTTGGCAAAATCTTTTTGGCAGCATATTCTTTGCCATCACTATAGTAAAAAAAAAAAAAAGTCTTTTGTGCAATTTTATTCCACCATAAAAGCAAATTTCGAATTATGGATACTAGTGAGAAACAGGAAAGCAAACTTAAAATGTGGTAAAGTTCATTTAAGCATTTATAATAAAGCTTAATTCGTATTTTATTATTTTTCATAATGCGTTAGTACTAAACTGAAGTTGGCTTTGCATTACACATCAAGAAATGAGTTCTGCAAATATGATGAGACATAAAATATAAAACAAACTTTAGTGTAAACACTTTGTAGGCAAAAATGTACTTATTCAGAAATCTATACCCTTTAAGTGAAAATCACTCAGTCGTGTCTGACTCTTTGTGACCCCATGAACTGTAGCCTGTCAGGCTCCTACCCCCTTTATCCCTGCACCCTTTACAACATATCATAATTAATATTATTTTAAATAACACTTGTGTGTGTGTGCTAGGTCACTTCAGTCGTGTCTGACCCTTTGTGACCCTATGAACCTTGGTGCCAGACCCCATATGTCCATGGGATTCTCCAGGCAAGAATATTGGAGTGGGTAGCCATTCCCTTTTCTAGGGGATCTTCCCCATTCAGGGATCAAACCCGGGTCTCTTGCATTGCATGTAGATTCTTTACTGTCTGGGCCACCAGGGAAGCCCCAAATAATACTTACATTGATTTAAAATATTGTCTTATTTTTATACCTCAGAATAGTCTCCACCAGTCTAGAGAATTGATTAATTTTTATTTCATTTCTCACCAAAAATTTTATGAAATCTCAAAGAAGTGATGCATTTTAATCTTTATTTTTATATCTTTGCTATCTTCTTCAATTTTGGAGAAATTAATATGCAAAAAGAAATGATCAAATTGACAAAAAGATAAAGGGAAAAATGATGATTTGTATTATCATTGTAAAATCAATTTCAGAGTAATTAAATTCTGTTGCTGCCAATGCAAAATTGTATTGAAATTGTGTTGATATCTATCATTGAGGAAGTACCAGTTTCTGTAACAACTTGATTACTTTGAGAGAAATTGCATTTGCTGTCAGCATATCTCCTAATCCTACTACTTTTGTCCAAATGATTAAAACATGAGCAGGAAGACTCAAGACTGACTTCGTCATATTCTCTTCCTCGAGGCCCTTGTGGTTTATAAGATCTCAGCTTTTGCCATTTCTTTGTCCTTCCTCGGACCTTGAGATTCATGTATTTGGTCACATACTGGGAAAAAAAAAAAAAAAAACACATCCAAAATAAATGCTTCATTTTTCTGCAGACAGAGGGACTCCACTTGCCAACTTTGCTCTTGAGCTCCATCGCGTGTGCGTGGTGGGCACGGTGCTGGGCTGCGGGAGCAGCAGTGGCTGCACTCGAGGCTCTGCTCACTTAGCCCTGGGCCGTCTCTTAGTCTCCCGTCGACAGCCCTGCCCCGCTCAGGGGCCCTGGCCTTCACCCTGTGCGTTCTTCCAGACCTCGCTTCCAAACCTAGGAAGGTTCTTGATCATCCCCAGCCTTCGTTTCTGAAATAACTTCTGAACTCAAAAGGAATCCCTTGCATCTAATACTGCTTGGCTCAGAAGTCATCAGAATTTTAAAATGAAGATAAATTATACTTCCTTATTTTCTGTGTCCATAATTTAGCTGATTCTGTATATCTCATTTCTTGTGTCTTTTGTAAAACGGTTTTTGTTAAATCAACTCTATTTCCATATCACAAACAACGCCTGCTTTGAGTTATCTGTTGCTGTTACAATCCTCTTATTCCTCTTTACCATCTGGCCATATATCACTTACCTTCTAATTCCTCCTGAAGTTCAGTTATTCCTGGAAGACTTGACATCTCCAGTGATCATATACCTTCAGCTTTTCTGTCAATCTTGCACATAAGAGTCAGAGTCAGTCCTTAATTATTATCTAATCTTTCTTTCTCACTAGTTGTGTTGGTTAAGTGCTTTAATGGTTTTCAATTGATCTGACAACAAACTAGAAAATCCCACGGCGGCTCACAAGGACCTTTACTCTCTGACCCATCTTTCCCTCAATATTAGCATCTCTCTGCACATCCCGTGATGACATAGTCTAGTCAGAGCGGAGCCTCCAAATTTTCACAAGTATTCTAGTCTTCCTCAAGCTCCTAGGCCTTTGCACACACAGATTCTTCTACTTGGAACAGTCTCTTTTCGTCAGACCTCCCTTCCGCCTGTGGCAGACTTTGGAGAGTCTAGACGGTCACGTCTTTCTCCAGTCTTTGTTTATCAGGCCCATGGGAGCAGGCACATCCTCTGTGCCCTCTCGAATACCCTGTAAGTGTCCTTTCCCGGGACTCACTGTTCTCTGGTGTCTTCCCTTTCAAGGTGTGGAGGTCAGACTATGTCAATCCCATTCCATGTTTTATTCCCAGCATTTAGTGTATGTTTGTTGAAAGCATGGAAAAATTAAAGTACTGCTGATGTTTTCATCAATTTAGCTTAAGTTTTCCCTTTAGGTAGTTTTGAAGCTTTCCGTGAATCTAAAGCCTATCTAAAGCATAACTATATTATATTTAGTAACTTTCCTAAAAATATGTCAAGCAGAGGGGCTGTCTGAGAATCCCAGGGACAGGGGAGCCTGGTGGGCTGCCGTCTATGGGGTCGCACAGAGTCGGACACGACTGAAGTGACTTAGCTTAGCTTAGCTTAGCTTATGGTTAATTAACTAAATGCTAATTCTGAAAACCTTTTTATTTTGTAGCATTCATGGTACTTAAAGACTATGTATCCTTAGTTTATTAGTAGAATCATTTATTCACAGTTAAAGGCAAATTACAAAAATGTAACAAAATAAAGTTTAGGGAAACAAATAATCAAGTTTTCAACATTAAGTTCTTAGCAGTTATGAGAAACACAACTTATCAACAGTAAAAGGAACTTATCTCCAAAACAGAAAGAGACTCACAGGAATAGAAAACAAATTTAAAGTTACCAAAGGAAAAAGAGAGGGTGGGAGGAGGGATAAATTAGGAGGTTGGGATTAATATGTACACACTATTATATATAAAGCAGGTGATCAGCAAGGAACTACTGTATAGCACAGGCAACTATGGTTAATATCTTGTAATCGAAAAGGCAAGAGAATTTAATGACTCATATATATTTCATATGTATATGCACATATGTACTTCAGAATGAGCTGAACAAATGCATTTTTGTTTGATAAAACTACTAGTTCTAAGGATTAACTTTATGATGTTCTGATAACAACAGAGGGGAATTTTAAATAGTAGATGTGCATTTGATGTTTGAATTCATATATAGGCTTAAAATTTGTAATCATCATAATCAATATGCCCATGTATTTTAAATAAGAAGAATAAAAATGAGGAAAATTATAAGAACTTCTCACAAGCCTAGGACAAGCTTAAGAAAAAACTAAGATTAAAAATTCAGTTTCAAACCAAGATTAAAACTAAATTATCACCCTACAGTCTAAGATGTTCCACAAAAACTGGATGATAATTTGGGTTCAAAGACACCTGACATATGATTTAAGTACTGAACACAGCATTACATACTGAACACAGTACAACTATTTCTAAACAGTGCAAGATCAAGAGAAAGGCTAGATAAATAATTATTTAATGGGAAGTATGATATGAGAAATGATATACAGATGCATGTATTGTTTTTGTTTGGTTAGTTTGACTTTTACTGAAGTATAGTTGATTTATAATATTGTGTTAGTTTCAGGTGTTCACCACAGCAATTCATATATATATATATATAATTTATATATATAAAATTTTGGTGGAGGAAATGGGAAACATTGCTTACACAAATTCTGACACCTTCTCTTGCGGTTTAGAAAAATGAAGGAGATAGAAGGCAGAAGAGTGTACAAAGACAGGAAAGAAATGGTAGGACAGAAAAATAAATGCAATGTCAAAAACATTTTGAAGGCCAGGAAAGGGGCTGCGCTTGTGCTGCATTAACCTAAACGGGGCGGAAGGAAAGCAGGGAGGCAGGGGTGTTCTTCTCCCGCAAGTCCTGATAGGAGGGGTTTCCGGAAAACAGCTGGCCGCGTGTGCGGTGTTCTACTCACGTCTGGAGACAGCTCAATAAAGCAGCTTTTCCTTTTCCAGAAACACGCCAATGCACCGAGATGAGGTGAGCGATGGGGTAGCCCCCGCTCTGTTCTGCCAACCACAGGCTTGACCCTCGCGCCATTTCAATCATTTCTACAGCCAGAGAGTGGGAAATTGTAACTCTGGCAGGCTTTCCTCGGTGCCATGACTTTAAGAGCTTCAAGATAAAAATTTAACAAAGGTAGTTTAAATTTAGCTATACATGCTCAGTCAAGGGTACTTGAACGCTTTGACTTTACTTTTTCAAGACAATAAATATCTTTTGTGCCAACCTGTAGCCTGCATTCAGAAAATGATTCCATACAAAGGAAAAAACAAAAAAGGAATTCAGTGTTTTGAAAGATTTTCTGTCACGTGAAAATATTGTTTTTGAAATTAGTAACTGTTGGAGTCATTTGATAAAACTATAAACACAAATCAAAATTTAATTTTTCTTTACAATCTTCTCAAAATATAATAACTCATGCCTATGTGTAAATATTTCATTTTAACTATAGCTGACTTGCCAAATATGTATAGAAAAACCTATTTGTGTTGAATGAGATTTCAAAGTCAAAATAGTTACATTATTTTTTACTGAATATAAGTTTTAAAACTCTAAGCCACCTTTTTTCTAATCTTAATTTTAAATTACATCATCTGTTGAAAACTAGCCACAAATAAGGACAACAGTATTTCAAGTAACTCACTGGGATGCATATGTAAATGTGTTGGTTTTAATATGGTTAGAGAATAAGCTGAAATCAATCAAATTGTTTAACTCTGTGACTGAAAAATGCATCATGGGTGGGGGAATATATGTTTTCTTTAGACTCAATGAAATATTTGAGATTTGAAATAATAGCATTTTTTTTCCTTAATTCAGTTTATCAGCTAAAAAAGTTTTATAATCTATGCAGCATTTTCTACAAATATTTAATGATTGTCCAAGAGAGTTGCTTGCCTTCAAAGTAATTACAATCTTATATGAGATATATGTCTGCAGTATATGATAGAAGATGAATATTACTTAAGGAAGTTACAAAAAATTCCGAGAAATCAAAATTTTAGTTTCAGCATCTGAAATGTCGTTTAAAAAATTTTTTTAAATTTAGTTTTAGAGCTCACCAGATAGTCTGTCTTTATTTTATAGTTTATGAAACAGAGATCAGCAAGTTTTTTTTTTTTTCTAAAAAGTGCTAAGAGTGTAGTAAAAAATCATTAATTTGTTTTAAATACAAAAAAGAATGGCATAAGTATCATGGGACAGTGTAACTGGGATATGAAGACCAGACTGACACATCAATCGGACATGTTATAGTGGCCTCAACTTCCAGGTCTACAAGTGAGAGTTTGCATTATTAGACCTGTAAATGCCCCATCCAGCTCATAATGTTTATAATTGTATGAAAAACTATTAGGAATAAATTACGTATTAGCTATGATTAAATGAAAAGCCTAATTTAAAAAGTATGTGGTTTTTCTCTTTTTTTTATATGATTTTTTGGGGGAAGAGGGTTTTAGTTGTTAAGCAGAACATGCTTCAGAATAGATATACTCAACCTAATTTTAGTTATCTCATATTTGTGCTCGGTTGCACAGTCATGTCCCCTCTTTGGGACCCTTTGGACTGTAGCCCGCCAGGCTCCTCTGTCCACGGGATTTTTGCAGGCAAGAGGACTGGAGTGGGTTCCCATTTCCTCCTCCAGGGCATCTTACAGACCCAGAGATTGAACCCATGTTCCTTTGTCTCCTGCATTGCAGGTGGATTCTTTACTGCTGAGCCATCAGGAAAGCCTGGAAAATTTGTTCATACTTAGTATCATCAGCTGGCATAGAGCAGTATGCTTTTTCCAAAGGGTTTTACCATTCCTCCTGTTATATACTTTAAGCTACTCATTTGTTTATCATATTATTAAAGGTAGCCTTAAGGCCAGAGCCTGTTAAATGATCACAAATCCCAAATTTAATGAAGTAGAAATTAGTGACATTTTATTTCATTTTTTCCCCTCATAATATCATACAATAAAAACCACACTGGCATTTTACAATATCTGGAGGACATAATAAACTACAGCAGCTATTCAAATAAAATCCCAACACCGTGGCTAAGGCTAGAAGGCTGACGGCTGTAGTAAAGAAGAGATCACATTCATTAATGAGGGCTCTCCTTATAATTGGATTATCCAGTCTTTTATTTGTTTTAAGTCATATATTATTCATTCAGTGGCCATTTATTGAGTGCATAATACTTTCCAGCTAAGAAAAGTGAAGGGTGGAAGTGTGAAGTGATTACAAAAATAGAAACTCGAGACGAAGATGAAAGTAAAAGCTCCGGATTGTGCGTGGGAATGCATTGGATGGCGAGTATGAGACGGAAGAGCTTTGGAATGATATGCCTACACTACAATCAAGTCAGACTAGGAGCAGGATTTATTTAGTCCTGAGTGCTTAGCATTTATCCTGGAGCAAGAAACCGAAAACAAACTGGAGAAACCAGCGGGCACTCCGTTCATCTGCTCCCTATAGTAATCTCTTTTATGGATTATAGATCTCTCACATATATAATTTTATTTGGCACACAAAGCAAATACCTATTTATTTATTGTTTCTCCTCCATTTATCTGCAACAGGGATTTCAGTTTGAGTCTATATTAAATTGTGCTACATTAGGGAATATCTAATACAGAGGTAGGATGGGCAACAAGAAAATCGTGTGCATGAAGACTGATTTATTTATCATAGGATAAATCACTGCTTAGGAATCAAGTCTTGGGCACAAAGAGGTCGGCTCAGAGAGGAAGTCTTAGTTTTCAAAGGGAGGTAGAATTCTAAATGCAGTCTGGAGACTGCCAATGTATTTATTTCATGGTTGAGCCACCAGTTTTGGCCTGAGGTTCACAGAGACCTGTAAGTAACATTTGAAATTATACTTCTATGAACTTCGTGAAGTATTAGGATGCCACTAATGTCACTTTGAAATGCCTTTAATAATATACTAGAAAGAGGACTGAACAGGAATGAACATATATATATATGACTTTCCCAGTGGCTCATTGGTTAAGAATCTGCCTGCAATGCAGGAGACGCAAGAGATGTGAGTTCAGTCCCTGAGTTGGGAAGATCCCTTGGAGGAGGAAATGGAAACCCATCTTGGTATTCTTGCCTGGAAAATTCCACGGACAGAGGGGCTTAGCAGGCTGCAGTCCATGGGGTTGCAGAGTCAGACATGGCTGAGACAACTGAGCATGNGATGCCGAGGGGACACGGAACGGGAGCCCCCAAGCCAGGCAGGGGCTGGGGCGCTGGGAAGTCTCCCCGTGAAGGTGAGGAGCCAGGCAGGGGCTGGGGCGCTGGGAAGTCTCCCCGTGAAGGTGAGGGAGCAGCTGGAGAGCCACAGCCACAAACAGGGCTGAGGACCAGGCTCCGGGCAGAGCGGCAGACGAGCCAGAGGCAGGCAGGGCCAAGCTCCCAGGACGCCCGCTGTAGGCCCTGTCTCTTATACACATCTAGATGTGTATAAGAGACAGTATATATACACACACACACATATATATAAAGAGAATTGTAGGAATTGGCTCACATGGTTATGGAGTCTGAGAAGTCCCAAGGTCTCCTTTTTCATGATTGAGAACCTGGAAAGCCAGTGGAAAAATTTAGCTCTGGTCCAGAGGCCTGAGAATCCTGGGGCCACAGCTGTAAGTTCAGAGTCTAAAGGCCCAAGAACCATAAGCTCCACACTCCTAGGGCAGAGGAAGGTGGGCATCCCAGTTCCACCAAAGGGAGAGAATTCAGCCTCCTTCTGCTGTTTTTGTTTTGTTGGGACTGTCAGGGAATTGCACAATATTCATCCGCATCGGTGAGGGTGGGTTTCTTTCTTCAGTCTCCTGAATCAAGTGGTAATTAATCTCTCCCAGAAACATTCTCACAGGTATACTCAGACATAATGTATTATCCAGTCGCTGGGCATCTTTTAGCCCAGTCAAGGTGACACATAAAATTAATGATCACAAGATCTTCCTCGGTAAGCTGTCTAGAGGCTGCTATGCAAATAAGTAATCTAAAGGCACTGAAGATTCATATGATCAGTGGTAACACCAAGACACCAAAACTGGAAGAGATCGTGGGCTCAGCACAGTCAGATGTTTAGTGATGATTGCTGGCTGAGAGCAGCCGTGCCATTTAAATTTGCAATGTGGAAGGCAGTGCCCAGGGACGTACCTTGCAGGAACGTGGTGGCAGGGCTTGTAGAAACAGCCGCATCTGTAGACATCTGCCTTGTCCGGGAATCATGCAAGAGCAAGGCTGGAAATTCTGGTTAGACAGCTCTGGTTCTCAGCAGAAACTGATGTTCTCAGTGAAAAGCACCCCTCACCTCAGAGATTGGTCACCACACCTAGCAGAAAAAACTGCCAGTGGACACGTGGCCAAAGAGAACAGACTTGTTTATGCAGTGTGTTCCCTTCTGGGGGTTATTTTCTCTTGGTTTTGCCTGACTTCAAAGATGTGATTCCACTAACCTCTCAAACTGTTCCTTTCCTATAATCTCTAAAAATGCAGACTTGGAGCACACACTAGGGTGTTTGTTTTGTTTTGTTTTGTTTTTAACTAGTGTTTTTGAAGATGGAAGCTATTTGTAAATAGCTTCTCAGAAGGAATCAAAAGTAACTCAGGATTGCCCTACTAACATTATATTAGTAGCTTCTTTTAATAAATAATGCATTTATTGGCTACACTGGCTCTTAGCTGTAGCACATAGGATCTTCAGTCTTCCTTGCAGCCTGGAGGATCTTTAGTTGCGAACTCTTAGTTGTGGCAGGTGGGATCTAGCTCCCCAACCACAGATCTAACCCAGGTCTGAATTGGGAGTGCAAAGACTTAGCCACTGAACCACCAGGGATGTCCCACTAAAAGCTTCTTCTTAAAGTCAGTGTGATAGAGAGAAAGGCAGGATGGAGCTGAGGAAAGACGCTGAGAGTTGAGTGAGGAGACTAAGCGTCTGTGAGATGTGTTTCGAGCTGTGTGCCCAGGCCCTCCTGTCTCATTGCTCTGAGTGTTTCAGCCCCAGAGCATGGTGATTTGAAGCACTATCGGAAGAACTCAGATGATTACCCTGAAAAATCACCTATGGAGACTCGGACTAGAACCTTTTGAAGTTTTTCTTTGCATTTGTCTAATGTGGCATGTTCTTCCCCAAGATATTTTCTTGACTTGGTTTTTCCCTCCACTCAAATCCTGATGCAGGACAACCTTCTCGGGGAGGACTCTGTTCAGCCTGTCAGTTCCAGTCCCTCACCCATCGTGACTCTGTCGACCCTTCTCACTAGACTATGTCTCTCCCAAACATACTATTTATTTCACCCATTTTTGTTTTTTTGTCTCCCCACCCCACCCCCAGTCCCACTAGAATGGAAGTTCCATAGGGCGACTTGTTTTTGCCTGTGTTTTGTTTTTTGTTTTTTTTGCTTCTCTGTCTCCTGTGCCTGAAATAGTGCCTGACACAGAATAGGCATTTCTTAAACATTGGTTGACAAATGAAATGATGAACAGAAATTGTAATGCTTTCTGAAAACAAACAAAAAAACAGCTGACTGAGTCTAATACGATGATATAAAAGCTGTGCACAGTTATTACGGAGAAGGCGATGGCATCCAACTCCAGTACTCTCGCCTGGAAAATCCCATGGGCAGAGGAGCCTAGTGGGCTGCAGTCCATGGGGTCGCGAAGAGTCGGACACGGCTGAGCGACTTCACTTTGACTTTTCACTTTCCTGCATTGGAGAAGGAAGTGGCAGCCCACTCCAATGTTCTTTCCTGGAGAATCCTAGGGACGGGGGAGCCTGGTGGGCTGCCGTCTATAGGGTTGCACAGAGTCGGACATGACTGAAGCGACTTAGCAACAGCAGGAGCAGCACAGTTATTAAGGACGTTTCATGCCTACAGTATTTCTTCCTGAAACCACAGCAGTGGCATCTTGCCTCGTCTTCCTGCTTCCAGCCTCCTTTTGCAGCGCACTGTCCATGGAGGAGTGAGACAGCTGACGTCAGCCCCGGACCCTCCAAGAACTAACTAACTAACCCCCAGGAACTCTGCAAGACCTAACTCTTCAACTCTGCAAAAGAGCTCCCATTGATCTTGACTTAACCCTGGAGTCCTCCTTCAGCCCATTACATCCAGACGTCTACCAGCCTGTCCACACACTCCCTGTGATTCAGAATTCTCCTACTTTGCTGGTCTTTTTCACCTTCCTCCTGTCTCCCTGGTTATTCTACTGGCATTTGTGCTTGTTTTTGTTGCAGTTTAGAGCAAACGTTGGTATGCTTGGCTTATGTGTATAAGTCATGTCTAAAAATTTTATATTTTAGCATTTTAAGAATGAGTTCAGTTCAGTTCAGTTGCTTAGTCATGTCTGACTCTTGGGATCCTGTGGACTGAAGCAATCCAGGCTATCCTGTCCATCACCAACTCCTGGAGCTTGCTCAAATTCATATCCATCAAGTTGGTGATGCAATCCAATCATTTCGTCCTCTATCGTCCCCTTCTCCACCTGTCTTCAATCTTTCCCAGCATCAGGATCTTTTCCAATGAGTCAATTCTTTGCATGAAGTGGCCAAAGTTTTGGAGCTTCAGGTTCAGCATCAGTCCTTCCAATGAATATTCAGGACTGATCTCCTTTAGGATGGACTGGTTTTATCTCCTTGCAGTCCAAGGGACTCTCAAGAGTCTTCTCCAACACCACAGTTCAAAAGCATAGTTTAAGAATAAAGATGTGTAATTATAATAGAAGGAACAGATTAAAATTTTGTAAAACAATAGTTACATATATTTGCATATGAATAATATTTATTAATATCTGTAACATGAAGCCATTGATATCAAAACTTCATTTGTACATGAAAAATATAATGAAGCACCTATTATGCAATGGACTGGAGAATTCAAAAGAGTAGTGAGAAGCTACAGTCCTAGTAGTAGGGGAGATGTACAAGGAGCTCTAGTTTGTTAGAAGACTGCAATATAATACCTAGCATTTTTGGAGTACTTCTATGTCTGGGACTATTTATTTAAACTGTATCTTCACAATAAAATTTTGATGTAGATATTAGGGCAATCATTGTACAGATGTGAAAGATGGAATTCAGGTAGTTGAAGTTAATTCTTCAAGATCTCGAATATAGAAAATGGGTTCCTAGGGCAAGTGTATCTGGCTTCAAAGCTCATGCTGCCTCTCCAAGATGAAAGAAGTCTCAGATGAAAAGGAGCACAGTGGGAGGTGAGGGGTTAATCAGAGCACTCTGTGGTCAGAAAAAGCTTTCCACGGGAGATGGCCTGAAACAGTGTGGAAGGACTGGCAAGTGCAAACACACAGATGAGGCTAAGGAAAATGATTCTTTCTGGAAAGTGCAAGTACTTCAGTATAATTAGAATATGGAATGAAAGAGAATGGACAGAAGTGGAGTGATAAGAGAGGAATGTGTGCAGTGCAAGGAAACTTGACTTAACCCTAAGGGTTACCACATCATTAGGCAAAGATTTCAGCAAAATTATACATGGACCACAGTCTTAAGAAAGATTGGGATAAGGAGGGAATCTTAGGAAGGTTTGCAATTTTCCAGGGGAGAGATGGTGATGATTCTGAAAGAAGAAACAGGTGTTACATGTGGAGAGCCGTGAAGGGACTGAATTCACAAGTAGCAGGTAGAATCTATAGGAATTATTTGGATTTGGGGCTTGAGGCTGTGGTAGGAATTTAGAATAAAAACCCAAAGTTCGCATTAAGATGATTGTGTACCATTAAGGAATTTAGAGAAACACATTTCCTCCGTTAGTTTAAAAGTGCCTGAGGAACGTTGATCTGCTCACTGAGCTATTTGAAACACAGGTTTGGAGGCCAATATACCTTTTAGCTGTGGCTCTAGAGATGATGTGCTGTGTGCTAAGTCGCTCAGGAGTGTCTGATTCCTCAGCCTGTGGACAGTAGCCTGCCAGGCTCCTCTGTGCACAGGAGTCTCCAAGCATGAATACTGAAGATCATACCCTCCTCCAGGGATCTTCCCAGCCCAGGGATTGGCATCTTTTATGTCTCCCACATTGACAGTCAAGTTCTTTACCACTGGCATCACCGGAAAAGCCCCTAGAGACAATGACTGTACCTAAATCCCAACCCGATCACTTAAAATCTGTGAATAAATTGCTTAATTTCTCTAAACTTCAGTGTCTTAATCTATCAAATGGACAAAGTTTATATTTCATGGAGTGTCCCCAGGAAAATTGGATCTTTTAATCTATGGATTTCTCATAAAACATAACCTAACAGATGTTGTGTGGTTGTGGCTACAGTTTTTACTGTTCCCTGTAACTTTGGTCTGTACTACTAGCACAGAAGAAACATAGTATCTTTAAAGAGCAAATAAAGAAGCTATGCCTATATCTGTACTATTAATACAAAAGAAATTAGGCATATAGATGCATATCTTGTTTTATGCTCTCTTCACAGATAATGATTTTTTTTTTTTCCCCACAAATTGAAGATCTGCAGGTACCCTATTTTGAGCTAGTCTATTTGGATTATTTTGCCAATGGCATTTGCTCACTTCATGTCTCTGTGTTACACCTTGGTAAGTCTTACGATATTTAAAACTTTTAAAATTATTATACTTGCTTTGGGGATCTGTGATCAGTGATCTTTGGTATTACTATTACAAATTTTGGTATTACTATTACAAAAGATTATGACTTGCTGGAGGCTCAGATGCTGGTTAGAATTTTTAGCAGAAAAGTTTTTGTTTTTTTTTTTATTTTAAGTAAATATGTCTGTTCTTTTTCCAGCTTCCCAGGTGGCTCAGTGGTTAAGTGCCTGCCTGGCAGTGGCACCCCACTCCAGTACTCTTGCCTGGAAAATCCCATGGACAGAGGAGCCTGGTGGGCTGCAGTCCATGGGGTTGCTGAGAGTTGGACACGACTCAGTGACTTCACTCTCACTTTTCACTTTCATGCATTGGAGAAGGAAATGGCAACCCACTCCAGTGTTCTTGCTTGGAGAATCCCAGGGATGGGGGAGCCTGGTGGGCTGCCGTCTATGGGGTCGCACAGAGTCGGACACGACTGAAGTGACTTAGCAGCAGCAGCAGCCAGTGCAGGAGACAAGGATTTGATCTCTTGATCAGCTAGATCCATGGAGAAGGAAGTAGCAACCCATTCCAGTATTCTTGCCTGGGAAATCCCATAGATAGAGGAGCTTGGTGGGCTACATTCCATGCAGGTGCAAAAGAGTCAGACATGACTTAGTGACTAAAGAGCAACAATGTACTTTTTTTAAAACACACTATTTCACACTTAGTAGACTACCGTAAAGTATAACCTTAACTCTTCAGTGCACTGAAAACCAATAAATTCAGCACCTTGGTTTATTGTGATATTTTCTATATGGCAGGGGACTTAGAACCTGCACTATCTCTGAGATCTGCCAATACACGCTTATGAGTGTGTTAATATATCAGTAAGTGCGAGTTGAAGACCTAGTGTGAGATCGTCTGGAAAGACTGGACAGCAGAAGGAAGGAAAACTAAGACTCAAACCTTTGGGAACACCTGAACTTAAGAAATAAGAGCGAAAAGTGAAAATGTGCTTGGGGATGCTAAGTCTGAGAGCAGGGGAAAAAGACAAGGGAGTGGGTGTTAAGAAGCCACAGGAGTTGATGAAGGAGAGAGTGATTAACATTTTAAATAATGCCGAGGTATAAAGAGAAATGAGAGCAACCTGTCAATTTAGAGGTAGCAGAAGGGTGTCAGCAGTGTGGTAGGGTCAGAAAAGGGCCAGGAATTGCTGGGAGGTCTGAAAGTGGAGATCATGAGAATAGACTAATCATTGTCTTTAAAGTATAAAGGCAGTACTCATAATTAGTGCAAAAGGTCATGGAGAATAAGAGGAAAGGGAATCGAAAGGGCAAGCGGATGAATTAGTTTTTGAAACTTTCAAAATGTTATGATGGCCTTGTTGATGTCTTATTACAATCTCTATGATTAGTAAGATTGTCAATAAAAATGAGATGAAATATACAAATATCAGTTGCAATATATAAAGAGGAAATGGCAGAGTGTGCTCAAAAAGCCAGAAAACAGAGTGAACTTCTTTCATTTGTTTTAACACCTTTATGGTGAAGTTGCTCAGTCGTGTCCGACTCTTTGCGACCCCGTGGACTGTAGCCTACCAGGCTCCTCCGTCCATGGGATTCTCCAGGCAAGAATACTGGAGTGGGTTGCCATTTCCTTCTCCAGAGGATCTTCCCAACCCAGGGATCGAACCCAGGTCTCCCACATTGGAGGCAGACGCTTTAACCTCTGAGCCACCAGGGAAGCCCGTAACACCTTTATAGATATGTAATTTACATGCTACAAAATTCACCCATTTAATGTGCACAACTCAGTGATTTTTCATGGATTTAAAGAGCTGTGCAGCCATCACCATAATCTAATTCCATTTCCTCTCTTGCTGTCCTTACCCAGTTGTATGCAAACACTAATTACCTATTTTCTATGGATTTGTCTGTTCCAGACATTTCTTATAAATAGGATCATGGGCTATTTTGGTCATTTCTAATGGACAGCTTTCACTTAGCATAATGATTTTTGATATATCCATGTTCTAACAGGAATCAATAGTTTATTCTATTATTTGCTGAATAATCCTCCATTGTATGGAATGCCAGGTTTACATCAGTTGGTGAATATCTGGGTTGTTTCTGTCTTTTGGCTTTTTTGAACAAGGCTGCTATGAACATTCATGCACAAGTTTCTGTGTGGATGTATGTTTTAATTTTCTTGGGTTTGTAACTAGCTGTAGAATTTCTGGGTCACTTGGAAATTCTATTTAACATTCGGGCAACTCCATTTTTACATTCCCTCCAGCCCTAAATCAAAGCTCTAATTTCTACACATTCTCTTTCCCCCTTATTATTTACTTTTTTTCTTTTATAAAAGTATAGAATGAACTTGTTTTCATATAACAGGGAAGTTATAGTTTTATACAATATGCTTATTGTGTTTTTCTTTAATTTTCAGTAAAGTGGCCCTAAATTTAAAGCCATCAATTCAATTGTTAATGAGAAAATACACCTATTCAGTACACTGTTTTTTCTGGGATCACAGATTTGGGGGGACGCTGCCATTTATCTAAAATATACATATAGTTGTGTCGAATGCTTTTGAACTGTGGTGTTGGAGAAGACTCTTGAAAGTCCCTTGGACTGCAAAGAGATCCAACCAGTCTGTCCTAAAGGAGATCAATCCTGGGTGTTCATTGGAAGGACTGATGCTAACGCTGAAACTCCAGTACTTTGGCCATCTCATGCAAAGAGTTGACTCATTGGAAAAGATTCTGATGCTGGGAGGGATTGGGGGCAGGAGGAGAAGGGGACGGCCGAGGATGAGATGGCTGGATGGCATCACCGACTCAATGGACATGAGTTTGAGTGAACTCTGGGAGTTGGTGATAGACAGGGAGGCCTGGCGTGCTGCGATTCATGGGGTCGCAAAGAGCTGGACACGACTGAGCGACTGAACTGAACTGAACTGAATGATAATGGGAGATCCATTTTGGCAGTTGTTAATAGAGTAATCCAGTTTGTAAGAATTTAAAGTGTCATCGATGGAAACTCTGTCCAGCGGTCTCCAGAGCGCTGGGCAGCGGTGTTAGATGCAGGGTACTATTATCAGCGTAGTGATGGTAGTGCCCTGTTCGATTTCTTCTGTTCGATTTTTGCTATGGTCTTCCATGTGTCCTGGCATTTCTTGTTCCTGTCCTTTTTTGGGAACCTCATTCTTCTTCTACTGACTTATTCTGGGAACTGCTCTGAAACCTTTCAACATATTTCCTTTTTGTGTTAATCAGGGAATTAAGTGTTTATTTGAAACTAAGCATCATCAGTCATAAATCTGTGGTATTATTTTCATGACTGATGAGCTAGGACACAAAAGCTATGTTTTCTTTTCATGGAAAAAAAGTGATATTAAAGGAAATATTAATTCAGCAAAGATGAAGGAGATCCCTGACATGAATCCATCATAAAACACCCAGAGAAATGAAAACCATTCACACAAAAATCTGTACACAGATTTGCAGCAGATTTATTTGTTAACAACCCCAAACTAGGAAGGACCAAGATGTTCTTTAGTAGGTGAGGGATGAACTAATAAAAAACACAACATCTAGGTTCAGGCTCCAGGATGAAAAAAATTGCACTGGATGAAAAAAGACTGGTTCCAAAAAGTTATGTACTGGCTGTTTCCATTATATAACATTTTGAAATAACAAAATTTTAGAAATGGAGAGCAGTTTACTAGTTGACAGGGCTTAGGAAGGAGGGGTAGTGAAAAGAAACCTGTGTGGTGAGGAAAATATTCTGTACCTTGACTGTGTTGATGTCAATGTCCAAATTGTTATTTGCACTACAGTTTTGCAAGATGTTAGCACTGGGGAAACATGGTAAATGTACATACGATTTCTCTCTATTAATATTATAAAGCTATGTGAATCTTTAGTTATCTTTACGTTAAAAAGTTTTTTGAAAAAGTACTTTCTCATGAGAAAATAGAAAGACCTGATCTAAAATGACTAAAAACTTATTGTTTTGATATGTGAATTTTCTAAAACAAAAAACGTTTCATTATGCTCCATGCAGAGTTGCTTATGTTCCTTTTTTTTTTTTTTTTGAAAAAGTACTTTCTCATGAGAAAATAGAAAGACCTGATCTAAAATGACTAAAAACTTATTGTTTTGATATGTGAATTTTCTAAAACAAAAAACGTTTCATTATGCTCCATGCAGAGTTGCTTATGTTCCTTTTTTTTTTTTAACCCACAGACAATTTGAGGTACCTTGGTTTCGTGGTGCTATGGAAAAAATACAGCTCCTTGGCACCTCAGGAGTGCGACAGACAAAGAAAAATTATTTGAAACGCCTCCTTCAAACTGTAACATTCATCCTAGATCAGTGACATTTCATTGAATATTTTAAATATCAAAAAGAAGTGAAAGCCTCACAATTTCTCTTTAATAAGTAAATGAAAGAACTAATAACATCTACAGTTGTGTGCATCCTGGCATGATCAATGAAGTGTAATTTGGGGGGAACCTATTTTGAAAATTTCAGAGACCACTGATTTTTTAAAATAGAGAAATGTTACTTTACTGATGGAAACATCGTTTGAAAGAAAAGCCTCAGACTGCTTTGTGCAGTGGAAACCATTACAGATTTGATTTCATATATGATTTTGGTTATTTGGTGAAAAAAAAAGGAAGCCATAGCTCTGAATCATGATTTTTCGTGAGCTTCTCGGTCATCAGAGATTCTGACAGATATTCTTAAAAATATTTTCTTGCTATCCTAAACTTTTTAAAGGCACTTAATTTCAGAAACTTCTTAAGAATTTTGCTAAGAAATAAAAATATGATAATATATGTATAAAAGATTTTCTTAAAAGCATCGTGGAGCACTTGGTTCAAATTCAGGTGAAACTTGTGGATATATATATATATATTTTTGGTGCTGTTGGCTTGTTTTATATTTTGTGTTTTTAAATACAGCAAAATTCTCAGGCTAATGTTAGAAGAATAAATCTGACCTTAATAATGCTTGGGTCATTTATGTAAATAATGAAAAACCATCTTTAGTTAAAGCCCTGAGGTCATCATTACAATACTGCTGCAAACAAAGGTGGGAGCCAGTGTGCAGGGAGAAACTAGAGGCAGCTCAAATTTCCCAGGGTTTGAAAAGTTAAGCCTCAAGTTGACTAAAATGACAATGAGTAAAACCTTGTCTGTTTATTGATTGGAAAACTCTAGAAACACCTTAAAACACTGCAAACCGGCATGAACATAAATTCTTAGATAACCTTAAATATGAAAAATATATTTAGAATTCTTACTGGCACAGCTGGGAACAGTGAGGAAGAACTTGCTGAAGATAATTTTCTCAAATTGAAGACAAAGACAATAATGAGTCATAGCTTCAAAAGTGGATCCTTCAGCCACATCAATAATGGCAATTTCATTTTTGTATTTTTCATTTTTTTAATGACATGGATTTTATAGTCAGGTTTTCTAATTCATATATCAGTGTTGTTGTTTAGCTGCTAAGTTGTGTCCAAGTCTTTGCGACCCCATGGACTGCAGCATGCCAGGCTCCTCTGTCCTCTACTATTTGAAGTTGGATCAAATTCATGTCAGTTGTGTTGGTGATGCTATCTAACCATCTCATTCTCTGTCTCCTCCTTTTCCTTTTGCCTTGAATCTTTCCCAGCATCAGTATCTTTTCCAATGAGTCAGTTCTTTGCAACAGGTGGCCAGAGTGGTAGAGCTTCAACTTCAGCATCAGTCCTTCCAATGAATATTCAGGATTAATTTCCTTTAGGATTGACTAGTTTGATCTCCTTGCAGTCCAGGGAACCCTCAAGTGTTTTCTCTAGCGCCACAGTTTGAAAGCATGAGTTCTTTGACACTGAGCCTTCTTTATGGTCCAACTCTCACATCCACATATGACTGCTGGAAAAACCATAGCTTTTACTATGTGGACCTTTGTCAGCAAAGTGATGCCTCTGCTTTTTAATACACGGTCTAGGTTTGTCATAGCTTTTCTTCCAAGGAACAAGTATCTTTTAATTTCATGGCCGCAGTCTCTTATGAATACCAAATACAGAATATATGGCATATATTTTATGAAGACTAAGTCTAATGTTTGAACACTTTAGCTCCCTTTTTAGAAAAAAAAGACCTGTGAAATCTCACAGAAATCTATTTTTTGTGTAGAAATAAAATTTGTGGTCTTTTTTTTTTTTTGCAATTTTACTTGCGAAACTTATAACAATTTATTTTCAAGAAGCAAAGAATTAATTGCATGAAAAATTAAAAAAGAAAGCCAAATTACTTATAAAGATTATATTATGAATTCTCTACATGTGAAGAAATAGCTTTTAAATTTCAGTAAAATAAGCAAAAGAAAAAGTTTAAAATCAAGATTATTTTAGGGCTGGGACACATGCACACCATTATGTACTGTTCTCAAATAGAATCAAAGCTCCACTCATTAAGAAACACCGATATACAGGTCATTGAAATGATGTTTTTATCTTATTTGTATGTCCATCTACTTAAATCTTTATACTCTACTATTTCTAGTCATCAGGAAGTCAGGGTAGATCCCTTTTCATTTTCTATTTAATGTCATCTTTCTTTTTCTTTTCTTATTTTTTAATTTTTATTTATTTATTTATTTTAAGAAAAGAAACGCTCTCTACCATAGGTGAGATCCTTGTTGCAGCATGTGGGCTTATGCCCCGGGGCATATGGGTCTTAGTTCCCTGATCAGGGATTGCACCTGTGTCCACAGCAATGGAAGGTGGATTCTTAACCATTAGACCACCAGGGACGTCCCCATGAGACAAAACAGACACTAGTTATGATTTCTGTCATGAGTGACTTACTATCTCATAAGGCAAAATAAGTCTTGGTAGTGGATTACAGCAAAAGTTTTATTGACTGAAGAGCTATCTCCAAGGTATTATCTATGAATTGGCTGGCATGCTACAGCAAAAAATATGGGGGTCGGGCAGAGACAGACCTCGTTCACCAATAATTTGGTTTATGTATGTGCATGTTGTCTGTTAATGGTTCTATTTTATGTGGATATTGAAAAGCTAACAATAAAACATATAGTCAGTGACTATAAATCTGTGGTCAGGAATTCTAATAAAAGACTATTCTGGAAAAACACATATGAAAGAAAGCTAAACTGCTGGCAAATCAGTATAGGAAAAATCAGAGAAAACCCAGGAATCCTAGTTCCAATGATTAGATCAGTGTTTATAAACCTGTATCTGGAGTAAAAATCTCTTTGACTTTGCTTTTCTGCAAAGTAAATAACATTTACTGAACACTAATTAGATGTTTCAAAAGTATGATAGCATAGCTTTAAACTTAGACACTATAAACCTCTTTTGTGAATGAAAGATTTAAAACAGAAAAAACACAGGCCAATAGACCAGGATTGAAATCTGTGTATACTGGAATCCAGTGTGGCCGTGGACAAGTCACTAACTTCCTCTGGGTCCCCTCATTCTCACTCTGTGAACTAAGAAAGATGGAACAGTTAAGAATGTTTCAAAATAATTTTTTAAACCTAAAATTTTATGGTCCTCCTTAAAGCACTAAACATCCATATGCTAATTTTTCTTTCTAAAGAGGAACATGAACATCCTTAGAAATTCAATTTTAATGTGGTCAAAATCTATTTTAATGTAATCATTACAACAATAAAAATATTATAGTTAGAAATGACTACAAAAGATGACATTAGTCTTTGGTTTTAATTATCAGTTGTAGTTTCTAGAGAAGTAAAAATTTTAAAATAGCAATAACATGCAAGTGATTTACATAAAAGCTTCCTCAATAAAGTAATATGATCACAACTGTTTCTAATTCGCTAAAGCAGCAACAAAAGATTTACATATATAACTGAACCATTTTGCTCTACAGCATTGAGAATCAACTAGTCTTCAATAAAAAATAAAAAATTTTAGGTGTATCAAGCAATACAGTTAGGTTCACTTAGATAAAAAAAAAAAAAACTTATAGCTACTTCATTGGGTGTTTTATATTTTACCATCAGTCTTTTGGTATATTTGTTAGTATTTGATAATTAAGGAATTAGACAAAGATAGTTTTGTGGGTACTTTCTCATATCACCACCTAAGGTACTATGTAAGTATTCACTGACCAAAGTAGTCTAGTCCAGATTTTGAGAGGATCATTTGTACTGTACTGGAAGATCACCTTGGATTTACAGTCCTGCCTGTGACTGCCTGTGACTTGAGCTTTATTTCAGTGGACAGATTCTGGCACAAAAGAAAACAGCAGGGTAAAAAGACAGAAGGAACAGGGCTGTGAGGGAAGTTTTGTGCATAAAGGTAAAGAGGAGTGGTTTGAATTTCTAAAAGATGAGAGACTAAGCCACTTAGATCTTTTAAAGTACAGAGACAGTCATTTTTAAGCAAAAGCAAGGCTCGAAGCTTCAGAGAGTTCAGAGAACTTGGTCCTGGAGCTCCTGGAGCAGCCCCCTGCAGGGACTGAGAGACCACGCTGGGCTCTCAGCTGTCAGGACGGACAGACGTCTCTATCAGATGGAGGCGGTCTGAGCTGGAGCAAGTGCCCTGCAGCATGACACCCTGGGAGCACGCAGCAGGCCTGGTGAACAGGGCTCCCTGCTGATCTCTGATTTATCTCTATCTGTAAAGTCACTCCTGATGGAGTCCAAAAGAGAGACTGATCAAGAGCGCGATCACTTGAAATGCTTTCAGACTGTCCCCACCTCCCTCAAGCTATTGTCCAGGGCTGCGAGGAAACAAAAGCATCAGAGGCCGGTCCGAGCAGTCTTTCCTTTCCTTTGACTGTGTTCAGTCGCTTCACTCGTGCCTGACTCTTCATGACCCCGTGAACTGTAGCCCACCAGGCTCCTCTGTCCGTAGAATTCTCCAGGCAAGAATACTGCAGTGGGTTGCCATGCCCTTCTCCAGGGGATCTTGTTGACTCAGGGATCAGAGCCCCTTGTCTTATGTCTCCTGCACTGGCAGGCAGGTTGGGACCTCTGGAAAGGACTACCACCAGAACCACCCGCACCTCCTGTGCTGGTGGAGAGCTACAGGTTCTTACACTGGCATTTTAAAGGTCGTCTGGCTGATTGGCTGTCCCACCAGTCGATGGTACTCATCATCTGAGAATATATCGAATGCTGTCTATGGTGCATGTGAATGTGAAAGTGTTAGTTGCTCAGTCCTGTCCAACTCTTTGCAACCCCATGAACTGTAGCCCAGTTGGTGCCTCAGTCCATAGAGTTCTCCAGGCAAGTATACTGGAGTGGATTGCCATTTCTTTCTCAAGGTGATCTTCCCGACCCAGGGAATGAACCCTGGTTTCCTGCATTGGAGGCAGATTCTTTACCATCTGAGCCACCAGGGAAGTCCCTCTGTGATACATGGTTGCTGACAAATTTCACATGCTCCTAAATAGGCAACTGGATCTCCTCTCTTGATCATTAGCATGTGTCTTGTGCTGTGTTTCATTCCCTGATATCTCTGGAATGATCATATAACATCTTCATTACATTATATTTCTGGTTGCCCAAAGTCCAAACTGTATTGGATCTGTGATAGGATTAATGGGTAAAAACATGGGCATCATTATTTAGTTTCTGTTTGAATTGTCTATCATTTGTAACTTACTGAAAGATAGGACTGAAATAAAATAAAAGCAAGTATTGATTGTTTTGTTTTTGTTGGAATTGTCTATCACTTGAAACTTACTGGAGGATAAGACTGGAACAAAAATAAAAGCAAATATGATGATACTTTTAACACAAGATACTTGTAAAGAAATTCAACTCATGTATCAGGTTAGTTTTGAAAGAAGATGCATAAAGATGCTACAGAGGGCATGCATTCAAGATTTTATATTGTTGAATCCAAAGGCACTTACATATTTTGACTTTGCTGTTGATAGACAGTATACTAAAGTCAGAGGCCCAGTAAATTAAAAGTATTATTTTATCAAGGTTTTAAAAAAGGGAGGGGAAAATTAAAGATTTTAGGAGTGGTTGTAAAAAAAAAATAAAAATAAACTCAGGGATTGACACAGTTGAAGAAAATGTATTATTTGTGAGAGAAGAATGATGTAGGCCTAGTAGTAATTATGAAGAATTTTATAACTGAGGTTTTGTTTCCTCTTAAAGTCAGCGAAGACAATTTTTAAACTTAAATTCTTCTTATTGGAGATAAATATATACATAGTTTGCTTTTCATTACCATTCCCAAGAAAATAAACACCTAGGAAACTGAACTATGTCTTGTATACCACTGTAGGCAGCTAGTCAGGTAGAATATTGTTTGAATATAGTAGCTTTCAGTAAACATTTGTTTATTATAAGATAAACTATTAATATTATTCCAATAATGGTAAAAATGTATTGGATGATTAAAATATATCTTTTAGATCCATTAAATGTTTTAAGTTAAAAAAATCAATTCTTCCATAGGGTTTATCCTATTTTTTGTTTTAAACTTTTTGTGCATATGATTATTTTTGCCCTTATAATATTGTCAACTGGAAAATTGCACAACCTAAAAGATGAGAATTATATTTTATTTGGCAGACATACTGAGGACTTCAGCCTCTCAAATAGCCCTGAAAAACTGTTCTCAAGAGGTAAGGGAGGAGCCAGGATATATAGGAGATTCTGCAAAAAAGACCAGGTAGTTGAATTAAAATATTACTATTAATTAAAGAAAAAGCAGACATCTCAAGGTAATGAGTTTAGCACTTTTGTACATCTAGGAAGATGCAAGAGTCTGGACTCGTTGAAATCATCTTTGATATGCTGCTTAACCATCTATGGCCTGGATCCTGTTTATTTTTTTCCATCCTGAATCCCCTTAAGGTCCATAGTCTGGGGTGGCTAACATGACTGATGGCTTGATGACCGCAACATCCTCTGTTTACTGATACAACAAGTGACTTCCTTTGTCTACAATCCCTGGTTTCTCCCTATCACTACTACAGTATTGCGTCTTTTGTTTTATTGTTTTATTTTTTCTTTCATAAAACTTGTTCTAAGACTAATCCCAATATTCTGAAAGAGATATTCCCTTTTCTAACTTTATTATCATTTCTATTTTACCCATATTCAAGATAGAAAGATTCATATCATTTATTTCCAGTTCACAATCCTTGGATAGACTGTGTGAGCTCTTTTGAAACTTATGATTTGAAAATTAAGTACCCACGTACCTTTTCGAAATATTAAAACATAGTGTTTGATGATTCCTTCATTAGAATCTCAGATCTTCTCAAATCTTCCAGAAAATACTGGGACCTATGGAAAGAGAAAAATGTGATTTGGCCTACAGAGTGTGAGAGCTCAACATCTTGAGTTTTTATATCCTTCTCTGACCTACTGTGTGCTTCTATCACTAAAGAAAAGAACCGTGCTAAAATACATTCAAAACAGAGGCACCGTTCAGCTTCTGACAGTGGAGGAGAGGGAAGCAGATATTTACCCCAAATTTGCGGGTCATGACTGTGGCCTCGTGGAGCCATTGTTTAGGATGTGTGGTCGTGGTTAGGGGACCAGAAGTGCTGAGGAGAGGCAGGGCTCTGCCCCGGGCCTCCCCCAGGAGCTGCAGCTGGGAGCAGAGCGGGAGGCTGGCTGGCCTCACACGCACATGCTGCTTACTGGGGTGCAGCTGTAGTCTTGCTGTAATCAGAATTAAAAGGGAAGAGTTATCTGTGATGAATATGTGGCCTTTGCATCCATTTAATGAAATTTGAAGTGTTGATTTTTCAAATATGTAAATTCACGTTATCCTATAGAAAAACTGACTCACTAAGAAGGCTTCTTGTCCATCTGCTTCTAATGCCCTCAGAGAGATAAAGAAACATCATGTGATAAGAACAAAAGTCAAATTTGGATATATTTCTTAACTAATAATGACCCAACACAACTGGTTCATTTAAATTATTCATACGCCATGTTGATACGTTTTAAACAAGTTCTGATAAATAGCAAAAAACTTCTAAATGAACAACTGTTTTAGTAATAAATATTTTGTGAAGAAGATTATGGCTATTTCAGTGAAGTTCTGTTGATTAACTTTTAAAAAAGTAATAAGTGGTTTCATGTCTTTACTCAACTATGTATAAAAGTATGAAAGTGTTAGGCCCTCAGTCATGTCTGACTCTTTGTGACCCCATGGGCTGTAGCTGTCAGGCTCCTCCGTCCATGGGATTCTCCAGGCAAGAATACTGGAGTACATTGCTATTTCCTCTTTGAGATCTTCCCGACCCAGGGATCGAACCTGCATTGCAGGCAGATTCTAAACAACTATGTGTATATTCCATATATTTTTAGGTATAGATAAGGTTCTCTTTCCTTTGGTTATTCTTTTAAATTAATTCTAACTTCTAACACATCACTATTAATATGTACCATTTCCCTTGTGCAACAAGTTTGATGATGGGTGTGATATATTTGACATTATAATTCATATTTAAGATGCTAATAAGCTCATATTTATGTTTTAACACCTAATCCAATTTTGAAAGTAAAAATAAGAAATATTACTAGCACTGAATTTAAGCAATGAAAAGTAAGTCATATATAGGTTCTGGTTTCCTTTTAAGCTGCCCATTCTTAAAGCAGTTTGTTAATGCAAAACTATGGAGAAGGAAATGGCAACCCACTCCAATATTCTTGCCTGGAGAATCTCGTGGACAGAGAACCCTGGCAGGCTACAGTCCATGGAGTCACAAAGAGTTGGACACGACTGAAGCAACTTCACTAATGCAAAACTAGTTGAAAACTAGTTCAGATACTTTGCATTAAGCTAACACTTTGCTAGAAAGGTAATTATTTAGATAACCTTCGTTAGTTAGAGTTCAGAAAAGAGGCAGGGCTTTAAAAAAACAGTTTCTAATGAAACGGGATTATTCCAAACCTATGTTGGAAATGTTTGAATTATGTTTAAAACTGATGCATTCAAGAAAATAAAATAATTAGCGATAGTAGAGATAATATATTATTTTACACTCTTGCTGGCATCAGCCATTATGTGATCCTCAGCTTACAGTCTGTATCTTCAATTCTAAGATGTCAATATCTGTACAAGGTACCATTGATTTAACATCAGCTTTCCTGGGGGAAAAACAGAAATGGCTGGCAAGTTGCTTTTAAAAATCCATTGTAGGATGCAACCCAATTTAAGAAATGTTAAAATGTGAAGAAATATTGGTATTAGAATTGAGAAAATGCAGTAATGCACCTGTCTATTTACAATCTACGATATTCCAAATGAATCCCACCATTTGCTGCCAACAGTATTTCATCCAGAATGAATTTCCTTACCTAAAGCTATTATAGTTTTGCCAAGGTTGTTGTAAATATGTACATAATGATGATCAGTACAGCTTGATATCAAGTTATTTTTTCTTTTACTTTTAACTTTTAATGTTTTACTGAAGTATAGTTGAAATATCAAATTATTGTGTTATCACTCTTCCTCTATAGTCAAATTTGTCAATGTATGAAATATACTTTGAAATATTTCACCAAATGGCAACATCATGTTACTAGGTGTGAAGAATTGTCCTTTGGGGTATAGGAAATTAATATACTACTTTGATGAAATAAAAATCTTGAGAACAAATAAATCATTACAAGATGAATTATTACTACCAGGGTCTTTCTTCCCAGTAAAGATTACTCATGAGCACAGTTTCAGGTGGAAAATGGAATCTGATTTTGTGAGATAGGTTCTATTTAAAGTTATATGTTGATACTTGAATTAGCATCCCTGGGTTTCCCTGGTGTCTCAGACGGTAAAACGTCTGCCCACAATATGGGAGACCTGGGTTCGATCCCTGGGTTGGGAAGATCCCCTGGAGAAGGAAATGGCAACCCACTCCAGTATTCTTGCCTGGAAAATTCCATGGACTGGTAAGCTACAGTCCATGGGGTTGCAAAGAGTCGGACACAACTGAGTGACTTCAGTTCAAGAGTGAACCATTAAGACCAAAAAAATGATATTATTAACAAAATAAATCAAACATGTTTATTAAGATATGAAGCCTTCTAATAATAAGAGAAATATATTTTAAGAAAAAGGCATAGATTATCCATATTACCTTTGCATTGGTGTCTTACTTACATGATATTTATATAAAATATTTTAAAATTTCTTAATTCAAGGTTTACACATGATATCAACATAATGATTTCCCAAAACACAGAACCTTGCTTAGTTTAGGTGAGCTCTTAAATTGAAGTATACTGTCAAACTATTACTTCTCATTGGGCTATATAGATAAATACATATTTATCTTATGTGCTAGTACAAAATTGCCACTAAACTATTGTTTTTGTTGTATAGACCTATGTGAAACAAGCAGAATGGAATGAATTCAAATTGTCTCAATTAAGGCTGTCTTATAGGGTTCATTAGGCATGTACCAGTTTACAATACATCTGGACTATAAAAGAGGCTTAATGAGCACCTGAACTAACATTTTGATGCTGTTCAAATTTCTCTGTGTTGTCTGTACATATTGGTGAGTCTGAGAAGGACAATAACTGTTACTTTCTTTCTTCTAGTGTGAGTCAGGGTTATGCTTTGTGTGTGTGTGTGTGTGTGTGTGTGTGTGCATTTGTGTGGGTCTCCAATTACTAAATCTGAAGTGTAATCAACAAGGTTACAGGGGCAGAAGCCCAAAGTATGAGGCTTTGGGGCATTAATTTATAAAAATAACTTTTCAAAAATTAGCTATTTTACAAATAGTAATTTAATATTAAGTAAAATAATATAAACGAGGGGAAAATCCACTCATTTTCTATTATTTTAGCAATTTTTCTTCTTATTTCCATGT
>SJYT01082107.1:203819-218665 GCA_006410635.1 Cephalophus harveyi | reverse complement strand
TAGTATATCACCTTGAAACTGTTTAATGATTTATCATTTCTTCTTATAATTTTTAGAATTATTTATATATTTTCTCATGTATATAAACATATGTATACACCTGTATATGGCTGTGATGATAGTCTAAAGTAAAATAAGAAAAATGATTCTGTTTTAAATACTTCTCAAGGGTAAAATGTTTTCCTCCCTTTGACAAACATAAGTAATTATTGATTCCATTGCCCTGTGGTGAAAAGATCTACTTAATAAAGCACAGTATCAGTTGCTTATATGTACCAACAACTGAGATTTTGTTGAGCTTCATCTTCTCTTTTATATAATGAAACAGTTTTTATGAATTTCAAACACAAAATGCACAATTACTAAATTATTTTTACCTCCATGAGTGTTCCATGAACCCCACCGCCCAGGTAGCAAGTTTTTATCTAGTAAGTAAATACATGAAATGGGGCTTCCCTGGTGGCTTAGTGGTAAAGAATCTGCCTGCAATGCAGGAGAATCCGGAGACGCTGGTTCGATCCCTGGGTTGAGAAGATCCCCTGGAGAACAGAATGGCAACCCACTCCAGAGGAATCTTTCCTGGAGAATCTCATGGACAGAGGAGCCTGGTGGGCTACAGTCCATAGGGTTACAGAGAAACGGCTTAGCAGGCATGCACACAAATACATTAAATACTTTACTTACTAAGTATCGTGATTAGCCACAATAAGAATAAATGAATTTGATAGAGGCAAGACAAGGGGAAAACTCAGAAGAATCTAAAGATAGACTCAATAAAGTTAAGATTAGAAATTAAGTAGCAAATTCATTAATCAGCCACTAGGTAACCTTTCTATCCATTTGTAATAAATATGGGATATTTTCATGGATGGTGATTGCATTTTCAAAATATTAGAAAAGCTTTGAACACCTCTTGGCTGGTACCTTTTAAAGTATGGACTATATTGTGATGTTTTGTTATTTACTGAAAAAAGAGATAATTGACCTTCAGAGATCATAATTTCAAGATTATTTCAAAGAATTACAACTAAAAATGTATAAAATCTGAAGAACATGTGTAATTTTTGGTCTTCACTCAACTAAGTATGGGATTAGATTAGTTTCAGTATCCACATGTGTACTAAAAGTCTGTGCTCTAGAAAAGTAAACTTTTAAGAATAAAAGGAAGAATCTGAAATGGGAATAGAGAGACGGATTAGTAGGATAAAAACATAAAGTCAAGAAACTGGCTCTCACATTAAAAGATATTTAGTTTATATTCAAGCAAATTTTTCATATTGTTCATGGGGTTCTCAAGGCAAGAGTACTGGAGTTGTTTGCTGTTCCCTTCTCCAGTAGACCACATAGCCTGGCATGCTGCAGTCCATGGGGTTACAAAGAGTAGGACATGACTAAATGACAGAACAATAATGAGCAATAACAACAAGGAGACTTTATAAATCAACTAGTAATCATTGGGGTAAAGGATGCAGGGAAAAAACTCCAGTTTTGAATCCCCAACTTGTGACCTAGTTCCAGGGTTGCAATCTGGCATGCTGCAGTCCATGGGGTTACAAAGAGTAGGACATGACTAAATGACAGAACAATAATGAGCAATAACAACAAGGAGACTTTATAAATCAACTAGTAGTCATTGGGGTAAAGGATGCAGGGAAAAAACTCCAGTTTTGAATCCCCAACTTGTGACCTAGTTCCAGGGTTGCAAGTTGGGCATGAGCTGGAAAAGTTAAGTGCATGCTATGTTTATACCAATTATAAACCACAGTGTGTGTGTGTGTGTGTGTATGCAATTTATGTAAATATTCAAAATTCAGAGATTATAAACTTTAAAGTAGAACAATGGATTTGACTAAGATTTAAAACTTGTGAATGGTGAAGAAAGTAGTACATATATGTAAATGAAATTATATGTGTATGTATATCTATTTCTATATTAAATATAGTTATATGTATATCTGTGTGTATGTGTGTGTGTATAACAGAAAAAGTGTTAATAGGCTTAACTTTGCATATAGCTCATGCAAAGCAATGAGAAAATGTCCAACAACTCATTAGAAAAATGGTCAGAGGAATAGGGTATGGAGTAACATGTTTAAAAAAGGAAAAGAATCACATCATTTAAAAGATTGAACCTCAAGAATATTAAGTAAAGATATACAGGGGTTAGTAATTATGTAACAGATAAGGTAGCATTTACTGTCTTTAAGTAGAGTAGGAAGATTGATTTTTGAAATACTTCATCCAGATTGGAAATGTGCATATATTATGTCATATCAATTCTAGTACTTAAATTTGAAATGAGTAAATATTGAACCAGTGTTCAAAGACACTAAGATGTTCATTTCAGTGCTATGTTGACTACTTCTAATTTTAGTATCATTGTGTGATGGAATATACATACTAAAAACAATCATGAGTGTATTGAAATGTATTATGTTGATCAAACTTTATTGATATGAATGTTGGTTATTGCTGTATTTTATAGTGTGAAAAGCCACATCATAAAATAGAATACCTATGGTTTTTAAAGTAAGATTATTATGATAATATATGATAGGTGAGGGAATATATCTGGAAAGTTATCAAAGTATAAATCTGGGTAATGGGAGGAGGGAATTCCTTTATTCAAAATATAAATCAGGGTGAGATGTGTGAGGGGGAAAGATCAGATTGTATAGTGTGATCAAATCCCAGAGAGGAATATTTGAGCATATATTAAAGGCAGTGAGGTTATAAGACTTGAAGACGGGAGTAGTGGGGACTGTGGTAAGAGGGTCCTTGAAAAGCAGAAGGAAGTGGAAAGGCCATGTGGTAGAGGCATGCTTGTTTGGCTTAGGGGTCTATTGCAATAACCCAGCCAGAAGATAATGGTGGCGTGTACCACACTGATAATTTTGGAAGCGATGAAAATTGGCGGGATTCTGGAAATACTGTGAATGTAGTTCCAGATGGATCGCTGGGTAATTGAATGTCAAGGGTGAAAGACAGACAAGAGGAAGAAAGTTTCAGACTGGGGCTGTATTCCTAAATTTATTTAATTTAAATGAACTTAAATTTATATTCAAATGGCCATCCATGGCTACTGTTAACCATATTGGACAGTGCAGCTCCAGGCAATGAGGACTTCAAGGGGACAGAAGAATCGAAGACTGAAGTATTATTGGTCACCCGAAGTTAAGCCCTTAGACATGGAGATGGACGAAACAGCACAGGGGACAGAAAGCAGTGAGGTGGCAGAATCTGAGAGGGAGCCTGGCTCCTTATCGGTCAAGTGGAGAGAGCCTTTTAGGATGAATTCAGGAGGGGCTGGTCCACTGGGTCAAGTGCTGGTGAGCAACTGGGTCAGACCATGACTCAGACTTGACTGCTGGATGAAACAGTAAGGATGAGACTTCCTGAGTCTTCTTCATCTTGACAGGTCTCTTGAGCTGGTCATTTTGGGGAAGAGAAAAGCCAGTCTTTCTTTTGTGTGTGTTGCTCCCTTCCATTCCTTAATTACATTGCAAAGCCTTTGAACAATTTTTTTTTCTGCCTTTGGTATCTTTTGTATGAATAATTGCCTGATGCACTGTGGTTTTAACTATTTTAAAGGGTTAGAAATACAAATATTTTAAATAAAATTTATATATTTATAAATATAAATATTTTTATATTTATAAACATAAAATTATCAAAATGCATTTTATAAAATATTTATAAATATATCAAAAACTTATATTTAAATTTTTTATAAAAGATATATTTATAACATATAATATGTATTTTATACAATATTTATATATTTATAAATATATAAAATATATTGTTAAAAATTTATATTCCTAACCCTTTAAAATAGTAAAAAAAAAAAATCCCCACTGGATTAGGTAATTATTCATACAAAAGATACCAAAGGCTTCTCCAGGGTAGAATACTGGAGTGAGTAGCCATTCCATTCTCCAAAGGATCTTCCTAACCCAGGGAACAAACCAAGGAATAAGGTCTCCCACATTGCAGACTGTCTCTTATACACATCTGATAAAAAATAATTATATTAGTTTAAAAGATGATTGAAAAATAAAAATACATTTTTCTGATTATTATTAATAAATACATTAGTTTACAAGATGACCAAAAATAAATACAATATTTAAAAGATGATCAAAAACACGTGGTTCACAACTAACAGAACTATTTAAATGATAAAATGGAAGAACTAAGATTCTTATTGGTTGATTAGGAAGACTTTCAGCAGGGATCCATGATTTTAAAAGGGGGTTAGTGAAGTGCTCAAAATATTATACTAATGTTACCTCCACAATTAAAAATAATGATCAGCCAGTAATGTCTAATGAACTCCTTATTACCAAGTGCAAAGTGCAAGTCGCTCTGTTGTGTCCGAATCTGCGACACCATGGACTATACATTCCATGGAATTCTCCGGGCCAGAATACTGGACTGGGTAGCCTTTGCCTTCTCCAGGGGATCTTTCCAACCCAGGGATAGAAGCTAGGTCTTTGGCATTGCAGGCAGATTCTTTACCAGCTGAGCCACAAGGGAATCCCACTTATTGCCAAATTCAGACTTAAATTGAAGAAAGTAGGGAAAACCATTAGACCATTCAGGTATGACCTAAATCTAATCCTTTATGACTATACAGTGGAAGTGACAATAGATTCATGGATTAGATATGATAGAGTGCCCGAAGAACTATGGATTGAGGTTTGTGACATTATACAGGAGGCAGGGATCAAGATCACCTCCAAGAAAAAGAAATGCAAAAAGGCAAATGGTTGTCTGAGGAGGACTTATAAATACCTGAGAAAAGAAGAGAATCAAAGGCAAAAGAGAAAAGGAAAGATATCGGAATGCAGAGTTCCAAAGAATAGCAAGGAGAGATAAGAAAGCCTTCCTCTGTGATCAATGCAAAGAAATAGAGGAAAGCAATAGAATGGGAAAGACTGGAGACCTCTTCAAGAAAATTAGAGATACCAAGGGAACGTTTCATGCAAAGATGGGCACAAGAAGAACAGAGATGGTATGGTCCTATCAGAAGCAGAAGATATTAAGAAGAGGTGGCAAGAATACACAGAAGAACTAAACAAACAAACAAAAAAACTTAATGACCCAGAAAACCACAATAGTGTGATCACTAACCTAGAGCGATACATACTGGAATGTGAAGTCAAGCGGGCCTTAGGAAGCAATCACTATGAACAAAGCTAGTGGAGGTGGTGGAATTCCAGATGAGCTACTTTAAGTCCTAACAGATGATGCTGTGAAAGAGCTGTACTCAATATACCAGCAAATTTGGAAAACTCCGCAGTGGTCACAGGACTGGAACTGGTCAGTTTTCATTCCAATCCTGAAGAAAGGCAATGCTAAATAATGTTCAAACTACCGCAAAATTGCACTCATCTCACATGCTAGCAAAGTAATGCTCAAATTTCTTCAAGCCAGGCTTCACCAGTATGTGAACCATGAACTTCCAGATGTTCAAGCGGGACTTAGAAAAGGCAGAAGAACTGTAGACCAAATTGCCAACATGTGTTGGATCATAGAAAAAGCAAAAGAATTTCAGAAAAACATCTACTTCTGCTTTATTGACTATACCAAAGCCTTTGACTATGTGGATCACAAACAAACTGTGGAAAATTCTTAAAAGTTGGAACTACCAGACTACTTGACCTGCCTCTTGAGAAATCTGCATGCAGGTCAGGAAGCAACAGTTAGAATTGGACATGGAACAACAGACTGGTTCCAAATTGGGAAAGGAGTACATCAAGGCTGTATATTGTCACCCTGCCTGTTTAACTTATAGGCAGAGTACATGATAGAAAATGCCAGGTTGGAGAAGCACAAGCTGGAATCAAGATTGCAGGGGAAAATATCCATAACCTCAGATATGCAGATGACCCCACCCTTCTGGCATAAAGTGAAGGAGAACTAAAGAGCCTCTTGATGAAAATGAAAGAGGAGAGTGAAAAAGTTGGCTTAAAACTCAACATTCAGAAAATTTAGATCATAGCATCTGGTCCCATCACTTCGTGGCAAATAGATGGGGAAACAATGGAAACAGTGAGAGAGTTTATTTTGGGGGGGCTCCAAAATCACTGCAGATGGTGACTGCAGCCATGGAATTAAAAGACGCTTACTCCTTGGAATGAAAGTTATGACCAAACTACACAGCATATTAAAAAGCAGAGGCATTAGTTTGCCAACAGTCTGTCTAGTCAAAGCTATGGTTTTTCCAGTAGTCATGTATGGATGTGAGAGTTGGACTATAAAGAAAGCCGAGCACCAAAGAATTAATGCTTTTGAACTGTGGTGTTGGAGATGACTCTTGAGAATCCCTTGGACTGCAAGGAGATCCTACCAGTCTATGCTAAAGGAGATCAATCCTGAATATTCCTTGGAAGGACTGATGCTGAAGCTGAAACTCCAATACTTTGGCCACCTGATGCAAAGATCTGACTCACTGGAAAAGTCCCTGATGCTGGGAAAGCTGGAAGGTGGGAGAAGAAGTACATGTGGATGGCATCACTGACTTGATGAAGATGCGTTTGAGTAGGCTCCGGGAGTTGGTGATGGACAGGGAAGTCTGGCGTGCTGCAGTCCATGTGGTTGCAAAGAATCAGACAGGACTGAGTGACTGAACTGAACTGAACTAAGTAATGTCTAATTACTTATAAAACCAATGATTATTCTAACTAAGGAAAAAGCTTTAGTTAATTGTGTGAAAGTGTTTTTAGGCTGAAAGATATGATAATGTCTGTGATTATTCAACTAAAGAAAATAGCACTAATTTTGTATACTTCAAGTAAAAGGTAAAACAGTGAATATGAGTATTGCATTGTATAATTAAATTAAATGATTAAATAAATATTATGTTCAAATTTCATATTTAATGTTTTAACTTTTTTTACATTTTAATATGAAGAGTCTTTAATTAAATGTAAAAAAAATACATAATCTGAATGAAAATATGTCTGACATATAAGTATATCACTGAGTGAAAATGGAATAAGTATTTTTGCTTCTTTATGAAACTCCTGAAAAAATTAGGTAAGACTTTAATGAGCAAGTACAATTTACAAAGTTCACTACAGAATATAAAAAGGTTAAACACTGCATGAACTAATGCTTATAAACTTTTACCTTCAAGCAACTTTTTATTTTGGGGCAACTGGTTGAAGTCACTAAATTTTTATGAAAAGTATTAAAAACATTATCCACCCAAGACTGCTGGCTTTTTTGGCAGCAAATGAAATACAGATGATGTAAAAATACATGAAAATTGAAAATATCCCCAAACTTTCCAAAATCACAGTTTACTCTTTTCTTACTCAATCCCATTGACTATACAAACAAGTGAAAGAATACAAACATTCAAAATTATAAACCTACTACATAAAAAATTACTGTTTCCTCAGGTGATTCTACAGTTTTCAAGTAAACACCTCTGGCTATAATTTGTGAAACTACTAACTGAAAAAAACCCATCTTCAATCAATTCAACATTTTGACAACTTTATCACTTTGGACCAATGTCCATTAAGCCTTTATCCTCTATTCTCAATCTTGTCAGTGCTGTATCTTTCTGCGCTGATTCTTGAAAACAAATTGTTCATCATTATTTGGATTATTAAACTGTCCAAAGTTTTCCCTCCTGTATACAAATGCTTTTTTTAAAAAACCAATTACTGACCTAAAAATATTAGATGAAATCCTCAATATTAAAACCACCATTCACCATAGATTAAAAAAAAAAGAAAAACTTACATAAGTCATGATTAACTCTGAAAACTTCTTAATGACATATTTCTTGAGGAAGTGGATTATTTCTTGAGGTTATAATTTGTTCACTCCTCCAGTTTTTCAGCCAATTGCTTGATTTTGCCCTGAAGAAACAGGCAAATATTTTTACATTTCTCTCGCTATAGCATCTAAAATTTGTCAGCAAATCTCTACACCATTGATTGACATACCGAGTTTTGTGAAAGCTAAGAGTAAGCAAAAGAAACGTTGTGAAATTGTAAAGTAAACATATATATAATCAGAAACTATAACCACAAAAAGCTAACAAATTTCCTTCATATAAAATTAGCTGTAATTAATGATCTTGTAAAGTATATTCTGTATAGATTTTTAAATGTGAAATAGGCATCACCGACTCGATGGACATGAGTTTGAGTGAACTCCAGGAGTTGGTGATGGACAGGGAGGCCTGGCGTGCTGCAATTCATGGGGTTGCAAAGAGTCAGACACGACTGAGCGACTGAACTGAACTGAACTGAACTGAATGATGTGAAGACAATGTGTATATCATGAGTTATTTAACATTTTCAGAATTCAATCCATACTAGCCTATCCATGTTTTTTCCATATAGAGACACAGTATATACCATTAACTTAGTTTACTTTCAGTGATAAAAAATCTGATATCTTATACATATTTCTTGTCCAAACATGCATTTATATGATGTGGATTAGTGTGGTTCTGATTAGTGTTCAGTTTTAACACTAATGACATAGTCATTGGAAAAGACCCTCTTGCTGGGAAAGATTGGCAGCAAAAGGAGAAGGGGACAGCAAAGGATGAGATGGTTAGATAGCATCACCGACTCAATGGACATGAATTTGAGCAAACTCCAGGAGATAGTGGAGGACAGAGGAGACTGGCAAGCTGCAGTCCACACGGTCACAAAGCGTCGGACATAACTGAGCGGCTGCACAACAACAACAACAATAACGTAGGATTAGATAGAATTATCTTATGTTAACTATTGACTTAAACTGCTCAATGTATATGCAGTTTTATAAGTGCAAATTTTGTTTTAAATGTTCCTTAACATTCACTCTTGAAAAACCAAGAGGTCTTTATTTTATTATACACACACATACACACACACACACACACATATATATGTATATGCATGCATATGTATATATTCCCTCATGTATATGGAAACTTCAAAATGTTGCATATATTTGAACCACATTCTGAGAGTCAAATAAATATTTCCTTTTTATTTCCTATGTGTATTCTATAATGATTTAACTCAGGCATTTAATATTTTAGCATGTTGATATGCATATCCTTATTGTTTAATTTCATGCAAATATGATATTTCAGAGGATTCAATTCTTTTCAAACTTATTCAGTATATTTTCTTAATATTTAAAATTGTGTCATATATCTATACTTTTTTGATATCTATAAAATTGAAGGCTTGCCTGTAGTCTATTCTGTATCATGACAGTCCTTACTCAGTTGTTTAAAACAACTCCTCATTTTCTGTTGTAAATAGTTTAGTCACAAAATAGCATAAATTCTTGGAAAGAATGTAGGATTAACATCATGAAAGTGGTTTGACTTTTTACTAGCAGACAAGTGATTTAAGAAAATAACAATATTTCTTAGCTTTGTTTTCCTAATATGTAATATGAAGATGATAGTGATATTCCTTGTCTCATATATGACTGAAGGATTGATATATAGTGTTCATATATATTGAGCAATTAGTAAGTGTCAGTTACTATTCTTTTGTATTATTGTCATGCACATTTGTATGTTCATTTTAAGCCAAGTATCGAGTGGCTCCAGTTGTGGATTCAGTGTGTGAGAGTGAGGCAGACATTTTGCAAGGTAACAATGAGTATGAGGTGTTAGGGGTAAATGGACAGTACTGTTCTCTGCATATTGAATCCCAAATTGGAAGTCAGAATGCACTGTTCATCTCTGACCGTTATTTGTATTTTCAGTGATGGCTTGGTTCCCAGGCATGTTTATAAAAATTTAATAAAGCCAAAATGTAGATACCTTAGTTATATATTCTGGGAATTTATATACCATTGAGAATATTGTTACAGCAGATTATATACTATACCCAAATATGTCCTGGAAATCTGACCTCTTTCTTGCATGTGAATTTCCTGTACTATAATATAGAGCCTTCTAGTTATAAAATTTTCTGGCCAAAAACAAACAAAAAAAAAAAACAACCAACCAAACAAAAAAAACCCCCAGAAACCTCTTTTGTTCCACAAATTACAGATATGTTAATGTCTGAATACTAACTTTAAAAAATATCACTGGGGCACATTAAGACCCACTTATCTATATGGGTCTGTAAAGAAAAGAAACTGAAATAAACAAGTAACAAGTAATATAAAATGTTGGCCAATCTAGTCAAGTTCCTTTTAAGTAATTTGTTTGAATAAATCAAATGAGGAAAGCTTGGCAATATCAGCCTGGTGACAAACAATAGCTAATTTCTTCAATTAATCATTTTGATGATTATTTGTGCAAAAACCTTGGTTGAGTAGCAGCTGCAGAAAGCATCGAAAGATACAGGAGTTTTGAGCTCAGATGTTTGGTTTATAAATAATGTCATTCAGAGCCTACTATGTTTTGCCTTTGTTTTGTTTTATTTTTTTGGTCATAAAAACAGATCTAAATATGGCATATTTGTGAAGTTTACATACTATTCTTTCTCAACCCATGAAATTTTAAGAGCCCTTTTGGTTCGGGGTGGCATAGGCATTCAGGAGGCAATTCAGTTCTATTGTCAACCATTCCTGTGGGGCAGAAAGATATTGTCCACCAAGAATAGAAGAGAAGGCTGAGAATGAGAGTCCTTGCTAAGATCAAAAGAGACCTGAATTTCACTGATTGATTCCCACAAGCTAAAAGAAAGCCAGTGTACAAGGTCCACAAGCCAGAGCATGGGTGAGAGTGAGTCAAAGACATGAATGGGACCGGAATGTTGAATAGAAGGATCACCATCTCCCTTTCCCCATCCTTTTAGTGTTTGGCTTCAAGCTTATAGTTCTGTATTCTCCAGCAGGTCACCAGCTCATTATAAGGTTATTGTCTTAACAAGAAAATTGATATCTGATATGGAAAAAAATTAGTGCAGTGATTTTATATGAAATTCCTCTGTTGGGTCATGGCAATAAATATTGCTACCAGTATCCTACTCCAAGCTTACAAAACAATCAAAAATGACTTCCAAGTAGGACTGATATATCAGGATGAAAACTTTTTTCAAAACTGGTCAGGGATTGACTGTAATTTTGCCACAGTTTGGGTAATAATGGTTTCCTCTTTCTAACAACTCTCATTAATGTTTCTCATAGCATTTTTGTTGGTTTCCAGTAATCATGACAATGAATCCTTGAGCAGCTTCAACTTAAATATTCACCCACCTAGAATTTCTACATTTGCATGAGCATAGTATACCAAACTTAATGGAAACTGAATAATAATACCCTGAAAGCTAGCACATACATTCTCAGTCATCAGTCAAGAAGGATTTCCCCACAGACTTCCTGGCTAGCTATTATATATTGCACAATGTTCATCAAATCTTGTAAGGGAGGGACAAGTGGTCATCACTGTCAGATCGAATGCAGAAAATGTTCATCTGGTCAGTGGTTCAGCATATATTTCTTGAGTAACTTTATGACTTAAAGGATTGACTGCATGATGCAGTATATACTATACTGATCATATAGAGGAATAAGCAAAATGAGAAGGTAGGCTCAATCAACAACACAAATATAATAACATTTTTGAGAGAATGCTTGTATTAAAGACATTCAGTGGCAATTACAGACATTTGTACACACATACACACATACTATTTCAGTCACTGAATGGTCTTTTTCAGCAATTGAAAAAAGATCATCATATCTGTTCATAGAAACCTCATGCTCACAACATAAGCAAGAGTAGTTAAGTTGCTCAAGTGAACAGGTGAAAAACATCTATCTTAAGTGATACAAGACAATGTAAAAAAGAGTTCTGACAATTCAGAGTCCCATAAATGTAAAAGCAAAATATTATCTCTAAAATGTGAGAGCATAATGAAGAAATCAAAGTAACAAAGAGATTATAATGCAGCAGAAGGAAATGAAGATCAAGCAGTCAGACTCTAGGGGAGAATACTGAAAGCATAAAGAAATGTACAAAAAAAATTCCAAAATGAAACCAAAATAAATACATTTTTCAGTTGCAAAAATTTGCTGGGACACGATGAAATACCTTTTGAAATATTTATCAAAAAAAAAAAATAGGATAAGTATAAATATAGATGTTACTAGAAAGGATATGAGAGATTAAAGGGAAGTAACAGAGAGCTAATGCATACATTATGGGATTCATAGACAGAAAAGTGAACAGATATAAAGGAAAGTTGCACTGAAAATACTTCTGAATAAAATCCTTGAATCTGCAATCAATTCTTTGTCTTGAAATTTTATGTAGAATTATTACCAGTATATAAAATTATCCTTTGAAATTTCTTAATAGCAAGGATTCACAATTACACAACCAGGAAGGGAAAAAATAAAAAATTTATCAGAGACAAAGGAGGTATTAAAAATCAGGCTGGATATACAAACCGGTCAGAAAGGCGGTGGTTTCCTAACAGTTAAAGCTCTGTTGACTGACATCAGTAATTGCATTTGGTGCTAGAGATTTTTAGTGGAGGAGGTGGGGAAATGCATGTCTTTCATCACATTATTTATTCTCTAAGCTGCCTCCCCTCACAGTGAGGGAGATTGTAAGGGTCACATTAGGGGACTTCTGCTATTACTCCCTGTGACAAACATGAACCCATGAAATTCTAATTTTGGGAGGTGCAGGCAAGGGTGTTAATGCATTTGTACTTAAAATGTTTTTTTTTTTTTAATTAAGCAACGGTATCTTGAAACCTAGCAGTTTTCATTACTAGATATTAAGTTTATTTCCATGAAGACAGCTTAAAGCATATCAGTAGCTTAAAGAGCGTTTGCATTGGCAGTCCTTTCCATTTGGTTTGATTGTAATTGTTCCTTGTTCAAGAGGAACAAGTCTGTTCCTCTCCCTTTGCAGATTGGAGAGCACTGAATCTGAGGATATCCCTGGACATTTTTCCTCTAGAGTCAGCTTGCTGTAGAAATGTCAGACTTCATTTGTATAAATCCTTTTAACAGATCTCTCACAATATTTGAATACATATTCTTTTAGTTAAACATAATATGATTATGCATCCGTTAATTATATGTAGAAGGATAAAATTGACTTCCCTCTGACTGCTTCAATACCAAAAGCTATTTTATTAATTCATCAAAAATTCTAGGTCAATTTTATGATAATCATGTACCTGTTGAAACAAGCAAACAAAAAGAATATATTTCCATCTTTCTTAGTATCCTAAATATACTTTTTTTTTAATAGAAATATATGTGATTAAGATCACTCTGTATGTGGAGATTCATTTCTTAGTGGGCAAGTAAAAGAAATACTACTGATCATGAATTAATGCACATCTTAATATATGTTTGGTGGGCCCGATGATTTTTTGTATCATATATAAATTAGGTTTAAAAAATTCTTAATGATATGTTTGCTCAGTCTTCAGAAACTTATTATGTTCAGGAAAATATTCTACCATTTTCTTGTTGTTTTACACTGAAATTGTGTCAGTGTATTTAATAGTAAGTTTGAATATTTTTATTTTTCAGACTTGAATGAAGCGATAATGTAAATTAGAGAAAGGAGATAAAAATAACCTCTGGATATTCCTCTTGTGTGAGATTTATTCTGGATGAAGCATTAAGATCGTTACTGGAAGTGTATTACTGTAAGTATTTTCAAATGAAAGTAGAATGTTAATTTTTGGTCTTGATAATGTCGAGGGGGGTACATGTTAACAGATTTAAGAGTAACATATATAGTGTGGGAGCAGTAATGGAGGGGATACTCCAGACTGCTGAAACACTGGTGATGAGAGCATAGTAAACTGGAAAGAAAAAAAATAATCCTGGATATAGAAGAACTTAATTATAGAAAGCATATTTGATGAAAACAAAAGTAAAGTGAGGGGCAATATGATCATGTTTTCTTACTTTGTCATGGTGAGCTTTACCAGAATACATTTAGTAGTGTAAAAAGTTTCTGACTAGAAAGTAAGATATTCATAAAAATACACCGAGAAGAATGATCATGTTACTATGAATAATCAATACATTATTAGATACAGGTTAGAAAACTACAGAATAAAAAAATTGTATAAGGCAGGCTGCTTAAATTTTGGATGATATTTGTAAATTTATCAAACGATCAGTAATAATTGTACCAAGTTCAGTTATTAGAATGCTTAATCTGTAACTGATTTAGTTATCAAAACCTCTTTATTCACAGCATGTGCAATTTCATTATGTAAAACTACTGTATTCATAAAGAATAAAACAAACAAACAGCAACAACCAAAAAACCTTTGTAAAAGCCTTGTAAACTGACCTGAGGGCTTGATTTGGTCATATAACTGGAGAAATACTTTTTCCACATAATATTTCACAGCACTCTGCTGTAATTCACGGGTAAGTGCTATTATGATTGGTAAAGAGGTGGAAATGATAGCCATTTGCTGGTGGAATAAAGGTGGCAGGTTATTAATCTTAGATGGCAATGTCTTTGATGGCCCTGTGAATTACACAGCAAAACATAACCTCTGGGGGAAATTCAGGGTGATTGCATTTAATAGTAAAACCCCCAGACAACTAGGGTTTCTTTAGCTTTTGGAATTATATGCAGCAATCTCAGATGGCACTCAGAGCTCATGAGTAGGAGTTTCTGACAGGTCAGGTCCATGCAAAACAGGCAACTACGGATTTTGACACCCATCATTCAACCTACTCCAGTGTTCTTGCCTGGAGAATCCCATGGACAGAAGAGTCTGGCAGACTACAGTCTATAGAGTTGCCCAGAGTCAGACATGACTGAAGTGCCTTAGCTTGCATACATGCCTTGCCTGTGACAAGATACAAGTTTTGCATTGTGTTGTTAATCAGAAAGCATATTCAGATAATGGAAGATT
>SJYT01082107.1:183103-194133 GCA_006410635.1 Cephalophus harveyi | reverse complement strand
ATCCAACCAGTCCATTCTGAAGGAGATCAACCCTGGGATTTCTTTGGAAGGAATGATGCTAAAGCTGAAACTCCAGTACTTTGGCCACCTCATGCGAAGAGTTGACTCATTGGAAAAGACTCTGATGCTGGGAGTGATTGGGGGCAGGAGGAGAAGGGGACGACCGAGGATGAGATGGCTGGATGGCATCACTGACTCGATGGATGTGAGTCTGAGTGATCTCCGAGAGATGGTGATGGACAGGGAGGCCTGGCGTGCTGCGATTCATGGGGTTGCAAAGAGTCGGACACGACTGAGCGACTGAACTGAACTGAACTGAGTAACTACACACACATATAATAGTTTACGTCTGCTAACCCCAAATTCCCAATCCTTCCCTTCCCATTCCATCTCCTCTTTAGCAACTGCAAGTCTCTTCTCTATTTCTGTGAATCTTTTTCTGTTTCATAGGTATGTTCATGTTGTATTTTAGATTCCACAAAGAAGTGATGTTATGTGGCATTTTTCTCTTTCTGATACTTGGTATGATAATCTCTGGGTCCATCCATGTTGCTGTAAATGGCATTATTTCATTTCTTATGGCTGATTAATATTCCATTGTGTGTATATATATACATACACATCTTTATCCATTCATCTGTCAATAGACATTTCTGCTGTTTTCATGTCTTGGCTTTTATAAATAGTGCTTCTGTGACTATAGGAGTGTATGTATCTTTTTGAGTCAGTTTTGTGTGATTATATGGCCAAGAGTGGTTTTGTTGGATCATTGGCAATTTTATTCTTATTTTTTTTTAGGAAGCTCCATAATGTTTTCCATAGTGGCTACACCAATTTACGATCCCCCCAACAGTGTAGGGAGGTTCCCTTTCCTCCACATTCTCTGCAGCATTTGATACTTGCAGACTTTTTAATGATAGCCATCTGACCGGTGTAAGGTGGGGTTTATTATTGATGATAAAGATTTCGTATACCTGTGCCATAGTATTTTAACACTTTATAAGCTATCCATGAGTTTCTAGCAAGATTAATGGTACAATTTTCCCATAAAATACCAGTCAATGTAGTCATCTTTTTTATCCTGGTATATACATAATATGACTAAACATAGTATTTGATTAAAGATATATTCATAAAAATTATCCCTTATTTTACTTCTTTTTGCCTTGGGAATACAGCAAATTATAGACAAGTGAATTTTTTATTAATAGGTTTTTCTAGCTTGTTGTGATATGAACACCCACAAGAACACAATAGTCAAAGATTCAATGGTCTCATTATTAACAGCAATAACTTTAAAATTGTTAATAGCAGTTTGAATATGCTATGTATACAATAATGTGTTATAATTCTTTGCATATAATTTTTTTGTTGAAAAAAGAACTAGAAACTGTCTAGTCACAACTCAAAAGACCATGGATAGCTATTATATAATTAAACTGAAATTAAAATATTTTAAGAAAATACACCGTATTGTTTTATTTTTCCTTTTCATATTACCTACCATATATTCTGATCACTTTGCAAGTTTACTCACCAAAAGAAATAGACAAACATACACACAGAGACAAACATGCACACATAAACTGAGAGCATATATTATAAAATAATAATTTTATTATATCCAAACTTTCTCATACCTAAATAAATATATTTTGGAAAATCTTGCGATATTCTGTTCCATAGTTGACTGTCTGTTTTGCCTCAGAGGGAAGAAAGAAGCAATTGAAAGTTCTGAAAAGGGCACCACTATAAATGTTGGAAAGAGGCCTGGAGAGAAGAATCATAAAAATATGATTTCATCAACACTTTTTTTTAAAGGAAAGGAAGACAGGGTTCTTATCATAGAAATAGTTTTCTGTGAACAATTTACTTTTACTCTATGTCTACTGTTAAAAGGCCATCACTAAATTGTTGGAAAGTGTCACATAGATCAGTCTTGTTAACTTTATAGTTAAAGGCCTTGTAAATCTACTGCCATGTGTAAAAAATTAAATCTACTGATAAATTCTGTTTCCTTACAGTTACTTTTTAGTATCTAGAGTAAAACTGTGACAAAGAGCAAACTGACCAGTTCACTGACCAGTTTTATATATATATATATATATAGTAATTTATATAAAATATATATTACATTGTGGTCTTAGTATTATAATTACATCTATATATTTTTGTAATGATAAAAGCATCTGTACAAGTTTATATTAAAAAAATCAGTATTAAATCTGTTACCTCATTGGTCAGCAACATAATTTGAATCATTGTCTTTTAATTTCAAGTATATTGCCCTTTCTAACCTATCATAGGGCTTCTTGATAAATCTCTTAAATTTAAATCCAGCAAAATGCACACTGTCATCCTTAGTGTACTTTGCCAAGCTTAAGTTATAATATATGGAACAAGACTTATTTAATTGGCTGTTTTGTCACATATCACATTTAATCACTTTCTGTTTTAAAGGTAGTTAAAAGATAGATGAATAGTCAAGGAAATTGCTTGAGTTCAGAATAACATTTCCACCATTCTACTGCACAGAGTAATGATTCCAAAAAACATTTCTCAAAGCCGAAAGACATTCTATCTTATTATGTAATTCTTCTTCCTTCCATTACATATCATTCATAAACATCACCAAATTATCCTTCACTGCCAATTTAAATAAATGGCTTCAGCATTGTTATAAATATTTCAGTTTATTTTAAACTGTGTGTGTATGTGTATATATGTTATATGACAGATAATCTGTATATGCATATAAATTCCTAGTCAACTTCAGGTTTGTTAATCAGAAGCCAGCCTTCTAAGTCAGATTAAGAGGCCCTGAGCTAGGAAGCTCCAGAAAACACTTGTAAATAGTACTAGGATTATCGAGGAACCTAAAAGCCTTGGAGTCATTATGAGTGTTAATCTGACTCTTTGTTGACCCTATGAACTGTAGCCCACTAGGCTCGTCTGTCCATGAAGTTCTCCAGACAAGAATACTGGAATGGATAGCCATTCCCTTTTCCAGGGGCTCTTCCTGACCCAGGGAATGAACCCAGGTCTCTCGCACTGCAGGCAGATTCGTTATTTTCTGGGCCACCAGTGAAGCCCAGTAGGTATTAATACTAGGCATCAATTAATTGTTTGGGGCATTTAGTGTCCCAGAATTTTGCAAATTGTAATGACCTTAGAAATTATCTGGTCTTAGGATGGCAAAAGTTGAAAAATTAATGCTGCATTAGACTGATTGCAACTTGCTACCTGGACCACTGTGCAAGAATATATGAAGCATGCCATAATCAAATAGCCTTACCTACCACAGGTGAGCCATGGAGACTGGTAACGTAGTTGCTGAGGCTCAGATTTTGCCTCATGTGCCCAAAGATGTACCGATCGTTAGCTCTGAATCCATGGCTATAAACAGGGCATCTGACACATAATCCAGTACTATTTGCTCTGCTCTGTTGATAAAGTAGAAACATATCCAGCTGACTTTCTCAGAGTGAATCCACAGAGACATTCACAAGACTTAATTGAGAGCCTGAAGAGCCATGCAGGGTATTCTGGCTGCTCTGAATCGATGTCCTTGTGCGTTAAACTTACTGAGATATATTTATGGTTATCAAGGCAGAATTTACTTAAGGTTATTCTGAAGCACTTTGGGTACTTTCTTTATTAATTATATTTATCATATTATTGTTTTGTTTTTTCTTGGAATTCATAATCAGGCATGCCTATTCTTGAATAAGCTGCTATCTTGTGCGTTAAACTTACTGAGATATATTTATGGTTATCAAGGCAGAATTTACTTAAGGTTATTCTGAAGCACTTTGGGTACTTTCTTTATTAATTATATTTATCATATTATTGTTTTGTTTTTTCTTGGAATTCATAATCAGGCATGCCTATTCTTGAATAAGCTGCTAATTGGATTTCTGTAAATTAAATATACTATTCTCTATGTTCAAGGAAAATCCCTTCGTGTGAAAAGAAAAGCTAGATGAAAAACAAACATTTTCATTCCAGTGGGTAATTTTATCTATTAAAAATTTTGACTTTAAATCTAAAAATTGATTAACTTCCAATAGAGGGTAAAACAGTTTGGCAAAATATAGACCATCACTAATGCTGGCTTTGCTCTGTAACCCCAAACCTTTTATAACATCTTGTCTAGCTGATTAATATAACAGAGCACTTCAGCTTTTGTGAAATACACTTATTCAATTTCACTGAAGATTATAGGTTTCAAATAATAAAATTGGATTTTATTGAGGATTGAAGTGTGTAAATAGAACATTTGATTGAATTTAATAAAATGGTATCCTGCTGATGGAACCAAGTCATTTCCTCTAGTTTTAACTTGATTACAAAGACAAGAAGTTTTATGAGCTATTCTGAATGGAAAATTTCTTTCTGTCTAGAGAAAAGGACTATATTGAGACTAAGAAAAGTAAGTAGTGCCATTTATTATTTTAAGTAAAATAGTTGTGAATGTGTGATTAGTTTTGAAATTTAATAGAACTAATTTCTAATCTGTATTTGTGGCTATTTACTTGATTACTAGAGTTTACATGTGCTTAAATCCAGGAGATACATTTATTTCTCTAGGCTTTGAATAGTTTTATCTTGATAACTTTCCTCATCTGATATATGCAGTTCTGTTTTTAGTCAGCTGCAGTGACCTCAGACCATTACTTCTTTTGTCACAAAAAAGAATTACTACATAGTGTCACTACACAGTGTTACTCAGATTTTTGGTTTTCTGTAGTCAATTCTAAAGTTTCATAGAAAGAAACACAGGGCAACTTTGTTTTGTAATTTTTTACAAAAATATATGTATGAAATCTGGGAATGACTTATAATAACTTTGAGGAAATCAAAACCCTATGCCAAAATTAAGGCATATGGAAAATTACCATATGAAAATATCAACATTTCAATGTTTTGTTAGACTAAATAAAGAAAGTGAAAATGTCTATTAGTTGTTCAGTCGTGTCCCACTCTTTGAGATCCCATGGACTGTAACCCGCCAGGTTCCTCTGTCCCTGGGATTTTCCAGGAAGGAATGCTAGAGATGGTTGCTATTCCATTCTCCAGGGTATCCTCCTGGCCCAGGGATCAAACCTGGGTCTCCTGCTTTGGAGGCAGATTCTTTACTGTCTAAATCACAAGAAAAATCAACTGAAAATGCCTTTTTCTTTAACTTTTTACTCACAGTGGAAACTTTAAAAGATTGTTAAGTTTCAAGGAGAATATTTGTAAGCCAGAAGATAGGCTAGATTGTTCCTGAGGCATCTTTATAAATGTAGGATTAGTTTTAAGAAATGCCAGAATTCCAGACATTATGTTTACTGGATTGATAATAAACAGTTCTGGAGCAAGATGGATTTCAGTGTGGACTACAAGAGTATTTTGGGTTGATTTTCATTCAGCAGCTGATTCAAAGTATCTGCAATTTCTATTCTTTTGTGTAGTGTTTTCAAAGAAATAAAAAGGTAAACATTTATTAAAAGGTCATAATTTAAAAGGAAGATGTATCTATTTATGTGATAATGGCTATGTGTTGTTTTTAATGCTTCAGAGAAAGTTACATTATATGGGGAGAGGGAAGGGTCACCATAGAGAATGGGGGTAAGACAAAAATAAGAGTAATGAGTAGATATAGCCCCGAGATGTATGGGAAAACAGTTTAGAAACAAGAGGCAACAGCAAAAATTACAAGTGCTAAATGGGAAAATGCCTTTGGTTCAGACTCTCTGATCTCACTGGTAGCTATTTGAGGGCAAATATAAGAATGCCTGTTTGAAAACAGAAAAAAATGTGTTAATATGTGAAGGATGATAGTTTGATAGGATAGACCTGAGATGAATAGAAGGAAGAGCTATAATTAGAATAAAAGTAGTTATACTTTTATTTGAGCTATAGAAGACCACCTCATCAAACACATCAAATCAATTAGCTTGAAATGTGTTCTGAAAAAAATTTCCAGATGCGTTTTCAGTAGGTGTAAATTTTGTAACTTGAGAGAGGAGCCACAAAGCAAGAAGGATAAGAAAGCATCTGAAAACATTTCATGTAAAAGATGTAGAAAAGTAGATGGAGTAAGTATAGAAAAAGGATTATCATTTAGGATGGGAGTCTAGAAAAGGCAAGATAAGTGAATCGAAATGTTTAAACAGAAACATGTATGGAAATGGTAGATAAGAGTGTCATACAGTATGAAGCAGGACTTTTCATTTTGAAAGAGAGCTCTAACAGAACCTTGGGTGATGTGTGTTAATTTTATGATCACGAAAAGTGTATATGTAGGGACTTTCCTGGTGGTCCAGTGGTTAAGATTTCGCTCCCCAATGCAAGGAGTGCAGGTTCAATCCTTGGTCGGGGAGCTGAGATCCCACATGCCTTGGGACTAAAAAAACAAAACATAAAACAGAAGCAATATTGTAACAAATTCTATAAAGATTTAAAAATGGCCCACATTAAAAACAAAACCTTAAAAAAAAAAGAAAAAAAAAAAAAAAAGGACTTCCCTAAGACTCCATGCTCCCAATGCAGGGGCTGAACTGAAAGATCCCACATGAAGCAACAAAGATCCAAGATTCTGTGTGCTGCAACTAAGACCAGTGCAGCCAAAGAAACAAACAAATAAATGTTATGAATATTCTTAAGTAGGTATGCAATTCACTGAATGTCCAATATGGACTTTGTTTCATCTTTCTCTAGCTAGCTGTCCAAAATGTACGCATGTTTGTCAAGTCATATATGTGGTCACTTTAACTTCCTCGCTGTAGTCTTGTATGGTTATTAGAAACAAATTACAATACCAAAAGTATCAGTTATATTGAGACACTGTCAGTATTCGTAAGAGAAGTATCTTTCTCTAGCTAGCTGTCCAAAATGTACGCATGTTTGTCAAGTCATATATGTGGTCACTTTAACTTCCTCGCTGTAGTCTTGTATGGTTATTAGAAACAAATTACAATACCAAAAGTATCAGTTATATTGAGACACTGTCAGTGTTCGTAAGAGAAACACCATTTTATAGCTTCTTTTCATTACTGCAAATTAGTTGAAGAAAACAACTTTTTGGTTATCAAAATAATTTTAACACAAGCCATCCTTATGCCATGCCTAGAATGAGTATCACTTTTCTTCTGTGTGAAAATGAAATCACCAAACATCTCTTATAACATCCATATTACCAGCTAAAGTATTGGTATTAAGCTCAGAATTGACCTGTGGATCTCATTACCTGTAGGATGATTAACATCGTCACTGAATGGTAAAGAAAGAAAACAGAAGCTGAATAATGTTAATAAAATAAATCAGTTNTTTTCTTCTGTGTGAAAATGAAATCACCAAACATCTCTTATAACATCCGTATTACCAGCTAAAGTATTGGTATTAAGCTCAGAATTGACCTGTGGATCTCATTATCTGTAGGATGATTAACATCGTCACTGAATGGTAAAGAAAGAAAACAGAAGCTGAATAATGTTAATAAAATAAATCAGTTTCATGCGTAAATGAAACCCAAAGCAACCATTCTAACACATCTCATTTTTACCCTCACTAGGGCGTCTCTTCTCCACTAACATTTGTTTCAAAGTCAGACAGAAAACAACCACCTGTTTTCCTTGTTTTTTCAGCTTATATTTAATTTCTACACATAAGGCACCAAATAAAAAAATACTTCTATATTATCTTCTACACCCTGTAGAAGCACGGGAGAAAAATAATTTTGAAAAATAGAAAACATATACTATGTATATAGTAGTATTTAGTAAACAAATGTTTAACTCTTAAGGCATTTATGAAAAAGAGGAAACTTTGTTTATTAAACAAATCAATTTGTGAAAGCAAGTTTTGGGACATAAATATTTATAGGTTTACAAAGTTTCAAAATCTAAAATAGCATTCAAGATAATGATTAATGCTATCAAATGAAGCATCAATAAAATAAGGATATAATTATCTTTTGAAATATATCCATTCCTATGTAAATTTCTTATGTCAATACTACATATGTCTATTTTGAGAATAATGGCTAATAAAGCTACAGAAGCAGTAAACAATTCAAACTACAGAAATTTGATTTGGAAGTATCTTTGCAGGTCATGCAGTATATTTTATATATGTTTTAGGTAAGGAAGTTGAGTGGTATGGAGATTCTAACTGAATGGTACAAAATCTTGTGTCACAAAAGTGAATTATCCTTACTCCCAGTTTGACACATACCACAGTGTAATTGTCCCTTGTAATGACTTAAGATATTTATGAGCGACAATAAACTTTCATTCTAGGTGGGTTTTTTTGTATAGTCAGTTACATGTTATTGCCATTACTGTCATTACAGTCAACTCCCCTGTTTCATTTAAGTGAAGTCAAACTGCATCATGTTGTAATTTTAGTTAATCAAAATGATAAAATAGAAATTTATAAAGGTTACAATAAGTGTTACTTAACAAGACTTTCAAGCATCATCTGTTGCTTTGTGTGTATTGTTTTAACAGAATGACACAAGGGTCAAAGGGCTTAATATATACATTTGAATGTAATAGTTATGTCCCATTTACTGAGGAAAGATGAGTTGTCAAAATTCTGAAAAGTACAATGAAACACTATAACTCAGAGAAGGTCAAAGGGGATGATATTGGCAGACTGTATTAGTATCCAAGACACTGAAGAGTATCAGTCTCCATATATTTCTACACCATGAGTGTCCCAGGGAAAAAGCAGGAAGCCCCAGCTAATTTGCCCTTTTTCAGAAACAATGCCAGGCTGGGAGCAGAGAGTGCCAGCTGAGTGTCATGATCCCCATTCCAGACGGAGAGCAGGAGAAATGCCAAGTGTCCTAGTCACACCTCACTCCAGCCCCTGTCATGCTTTTTGACTGCAGATACTACAAAGATCAGGTGCCTTTTTAGTTGGAAGTCTGGTGAAGGCAATCAGGAAAGGCAACACTGGCAACCAAGCTTTGCTCTATGAGAGCAAATAGAAAAATCTCAGTGAAGCTGCCCACGTTAGCCAGAAAGCTATCAACAACAGAAACGAAGATCTTGAGCAAATTGCAGGGAAGGCTGAGCAAAGCAATCTAGCAATTGATGCAGCAGGAAAGAAGGCCGTCAATAATGAAAGAAGTAGTGTTAGAAATGGGAATGAAGACAAAGATGAGAACAAAAGTTGAAAAATGGACCAAAAAATAATAGTATGGGCTGACATTTGCTGGAAAGGAAAACAGACAAGAGAAGAGTGAGATTTCTAACCAGTTCCTTTAAGAGCTCTATTAGACAGTTGTTTAGGATTTTTTGGACATACTACTGTGTGGCATTCAAGGAATCTTTCCTTGGCATCTCTTTGCAGAAGAAAAACAAAAACCACCTAATCATATTCTGATGTTTTATTTGGATGATGCAAAGGCACTCCTATTGACTGGGCAACATGCTGAGTGAGATCAAAACCTGCTTCAGGTGTCCTTGGATTTGGGTCACAACATACGCTTTCGGTTAAACGGGTGTATAGAAATGATCCCTGAGCATACTTCTACAGTGCCTGCTATTGGATAACTGCCATGAGAGGGAGCAGACAGCTCCCAAGAACCAGCCACGGAGAGTCTTGGAATGTCTAATTCAGAAGGAAATTGTGGAAGTGGCAGTGATGTTAAAACTGCTAGTGCACAGTGTAGGACTGTGTTTCAAATGGGGAATAAATATAGGAAATATTCCATTGCTTTAAGAATGGAAAAGCTCTCGTGACAGTACATGCTATAATTGTTTTTTTTTTTTTTAATTCAACCTTCACACCTAGTGTTTTAATAAACTGGACCAGTATAAGGCATTTGCTCTACTCATTAAGGTAATAACAGAACCCCTGAGAATTACGTTACATTATGGCACAGGAGATCAAGCTGAATATAGAGCCTCAGATAAAGGTTCAATGCTAAGGAAGAAAAAAGTAAGGAACTTTTTTCCCAGGGGACATAAGACTGAGTTATCATTACCAAAGGCCACAGGTATGTGGCAAAAGGCAGAAAAATCTGGAGATTAAATGAGAGCCTGATGAATCCAGAATTCCACCGTTTTTGATTGAAGTCATATAAAGTCTTCTGTTTTCCTGGCAGACTGCCTGTATATTCCAGAGTGTAGAGTTGCTTAGAATTTTCTGCGTGGTTAATTCCCTTTTTCATTGCTAATCACATCACATGCAAAAGGATGTAACTGTGGAGTCGTGGGGGTCATGAGCATGGGGCCACTGATGTAAGTGGGAACCCTGTTTTTCACAGAAGGGAAGTCATTGAGTTTGGCAGAGAGACCAAGAATAATTTACTATATCCCCCTTTTCACTAGAATATCAAAAGTTATTTTTTATCCCTGGTATTAACTTGGAAAGAGCTAGAATCTTATAGAACCATGGAAGTATCAGCCTCCATTCCCGAGCTGTGCCGTGCTGAGCAGCTGAACATCCAGACGTTGTGTCCATTTTGCCTTGGAGGAAATGGCTCTGTGGGGTTACAAAGTACACATCTGAGCCCGTTTTTTATGGAGACATTATAATCTATTATTATATACTAAAAATAACTGGGTAGCATTTTATTAATATACTAATGATATCTTAGCAAACGGTATATCAGACCATGTTAATCTTGTATATGTCTGTGTCCTCCACAGCAACACAGCACATGGCATATATAGTATTTTGTAAAGGTTTGTTGAATAACTGGATTAAGTGATATTTCTTACATGATCACAAGAAAAATACTTTATGAGAACATGGATTAAAAATTCCATATAACTTTTAAGTTAAATTTTATAACTCAACATACTCATAAATTATGACTTTGTGCTTTAAATATAAATGAAAGACATTAAGTGATTGCATATAGTATGCATTTTACTATCTTCAGTCATTTTCTTTCCAGTAGAGTTACATACCTGAAACATTTTAAAGTTAAAAAAAAATATGAATTAACAAATTAGATTTATCATCCAGGTACCTAATTAATTTTATTTATTTATTTATTTTTTAAATTTTATTTTTACTTTATTTTA
>SJYT01082107.1:167954-179832 GCA_006410635.1 Cephalophus harveyi | reverse complement strand
CTTTAAAGTCTATTTTATCGGATATGAGTATAGCTACTCCTGCTTTCTTTTGGTCTCTATTTGCCTGGAATATCTTTTTCCAGCCCTTCACTTTCAGTTTGTATGTGTCCCTTGTTTTGAGGTGGGTCTCTTGTAGGCAGCATATATAGGGATCTTGTTTTTGTATCCATTCAGCCAATATTTGCCTTTTGGTTGGGGCATTCAACCCATTTACGTTTAAGGTAATTATTGATAAGTATGATCCTGTTTCCATTTACTTTATTGTTTTGGGTTTGGGTTTATATGCCCTTTTTGTGATTCCTGTCTAGAGAATATCCTTTAGCATTTGTTGGAGAGCTGGTTTGGTGGTGCTGAATTCTCTCAGCTTTTGCTTGCCTGGAAAGCTTTTGATTTCTCCTTCATATTTGAATGAGATCCTTGCTGGGTACAGTAATCTGAGCTGTGGTTATTTTCTTTCATCACTTTAAGTATGTCTTGCCATTCCCTCCTGGCCTGAAGCATTTTTACTGAAAGATCTGCAGTTATCCTTATAGGAATCCCCTTGTGTGTTATTTGTTGTTTTTCCTTTGCTGTTTTTAATATTTGTTCTTTGTGTTTGATCTTTGTTAATTTGATTAATATATGTCTTGGGGTGTTTTGCCTTGGGTTTATCCTGTTTGGAACTCTCTGGGTTTCTTGGACTTGGGTTATTATTTCCTTTCCCATTTGGGGGAAGTTTTCACTATTATCTCCTCAAGCATTTTCTCATGGTCTTTCTTTTTGTCTTCTCCTTCTGGGAATCCTATGATTTGAATGTTGGAGCATTTCATATTGTCCTGGAGGTCTCTGAGATCGTCCTCATTTCTTTTAATTCGCTTTTCTTTTTTCCTCTCTGATTCATTTATTTCTACCATTCTATCTTCTATTTCACTAATCCTATCTTCTGCCTCCATTATTCTACTATTTGTTGCCTCCAGAGTGTTCCTGGTCTCATTTATCTCATTATTCACTGTATATTGACTCTTTTTTATTTCTTCTAGGTCCTTGTTAAACCTTTCTAGCATCTTCTCAATCCTTGTCTCCAGGCTATTTATCTGTGATTCCATTTTGATTTCAAGATTTTGGATCATTTTCACTATCAATATTTGGAATTCTTTCTCAGGTAGATTCCCTATCTCTTCCTCTTTTGTTTGGTTTCGTGTGCATTTCTCCTGTTCCTTTACCTGCTGGGTATTCTTCTGTCTCTTCATCTTGTTTATATTGCTGCATGTGGGGTGGCCTTTCTATATTCTGGTAATTTTAGGAATTCTCTTTATTATGGAGTTTCCTTACTGTGGGTAGGATTGTATCAGTGGCTTGTCAAAGTTTCTTGGTTAGGGAAGCTTGTGTCAGAGTTATGGTGGGTGGAGCTGGATTTCTTCTCTCTGGAGTGCAATGAAGTGTCCAGTAACGAGTTATGAGACATCAATGGTTTTGGAGTAACTTTGAGCTGCCTGTATATTGAAGCTCAGGGGTGTGTTCCTGTGTTGCTGGAGAATTTGCGTGGTATGTCTTGCTCTGGAACTTGTTGGCCTTTGGGTGGTGCTTGGTTCCAGTGTAGGTATGGAGGCGTTTGATGAGCTTCTATTGATTAATGTTCCCTGGATTCAGGAATTCTCTGATGTTCTCAGGATTTGGACTTAAGCCTGCTGCTTCTGGTTTTCAGTTTTATTTTTACAGTAGCCTCAAGACCTCTCCATCTAAACTGCACCGATGATAAAACATCTAGGTTAAAGATGAAAAGTTTCTCCACATTGTCGGACACCCAGAGAGGTTCACTGAGTTACATGGAGAAGAAAAGAGTGAGGGGGTAGTTAGAGGTGAGTGGAATGAGTTGAGGTGGGATCAAAGAGGAGAGAGCAAGTTAGCCAGTAATCACTTCCTTATGTGCACTCCACAGTCTGGACTGCTCAGAGATGTTCATGGAGTTATACAGGGAAGAGGAGAGGGAGGAAGTAGACAGAGGTGGCCAGGAAGATAAAAGAGGGAAATGAAAAGGAGAGAGACAGATCCAGCCAGTAACCAGTTCCCTAAGTGTTCTCCATCATCTGGAACACACAGAGATTCACAGAGTTGGGTAGAGAAGAGAAGGGGGAGGGAAAAGACAGATGCCACCTGGTGGAGAAAAAGGAGAGTCCAAAGTAGGAGTGTGGAGCTGGATTTCTTCTCTCTGGAGTGCTATGAAGTGTCCAGTAATGGGTTATGAGATATCAATGCTTTGGAGTAACTTTGAGCTGTCTGTTTATTGAAGTTCAGGGGTGTGTTCCTGTGTTGCTGGAGAATTTGCGTGGTATGTCTTGCTCTGGAACTTGTTGGCCCTTGGGTGGTGCTTGGTTTCAGTGTAGGTATGGAGGAGTTTGATGAGCTCCTATCGATTAATGTTCCCTGGATTTAGGAGTTCTCTGATGTTCTCAGGATTTGGACTTAAGTCTCCTGCTTCTGGTTTGCAGTTTTATTTTTACAATAGCCTCAAGGCTTCTCCAGTTATACAGCACCAATGATAAAACATCTAGGTTAAAGATGAAAGGATTCTCAGCATTGAGGGACACCCAGAGAGGTTCACTGTTTTTGAAGCCAATGATCTGCTTTTCTGGGTGTCTGATGTCCTCTGCCATCATTCAGAAGTTGTTTTGTGGAATTTACTCAGCGTTGAAATGTTTTTTTGATGAAATTGTGAGGGAGAAAGTGGTCTCCCCGTCCTATTCCTCCGCCATCTTAGGACCGCCCCCTCCTAATTAATTTTAACATGGTAGAATCATTCCATTTGTCTTCTGCTTATTAATGGATTAATATTTGATAAGTTAAATAAAAATCTTATAGAATATTTATTATATTTTTGAGAATTCTCAGATGTTTATCTGTACTCAGAACCACATACTGTATTTTGATTTGTTTTAGTATATTTTTTGACTTAAATAAATATTTATTATTACTAAAAGTATATGATTTGCTTACTTCCCCCAAGGAATCTGGAGACTGATAGATTTTCCACATACGTTGAAAGAGTTTAGTTATTGAACAGAGACCTTAATGTTGACTTTTATGTCTGCTTGTGGGCAAAACAATAATTATCACATTTTATATTTCTGAACCTCAACATTCTTCATCTGCCATGTTATGCACAAAACTTGACTCTTGTTTTATTACAGAAACTCTATCTCTTGGGTGGCAATCGATGATTTTATGTAGTTTATCTTTACTTCATGTTCTCAGTCTGAAATTTCTCTTCTTGGCCTGAGTTTCTAGTGGAAATTTGATAGCAATAGGCATTGGCCTTCTGAGAAATAAAGAGAGAGGATGATTCTTTCTGGAGAGCATATGTTACTGTTATTAATAATAATGATCCTTGATTTCATTTCTGCTGTTTTACTAACAAACTACACAGATCAGAGATTGCAAAGTCAAAATGTCCCGAATCAAATTTCTCTTCTCTGTTTAGTTTTCCTCCTCCTTTCCCCACTGCATTGATTAATAACTCTGCTTTGCACTGCATTTGTGGGCAAAGAACAGTGAGGAAGAAATGTCTTGATCTGCAGATACTCTGCAGGCCGTTTAGGAATGAGAATGTGATGCAGTTCCTAAGACCCAGACTCCAGAATATAAGAAGAGCCCTAAAGAGAGAAAAAGTACTGATTTTAGGGCTTGGTGATCATACACAATTATAAAGAGGAATTTTAAAAATTGTACAAATAATAAAATACAGCATTCTCATAAAATAGGCTAGGAGCATACTTAGAGAGCTGCATTCTCTCCTTTTTGCAGATATTGTTACAGATGAAGACATGATGTCGAAAGAGTTTTGCTTTTATAAAGTGTTATTCTGCCTTTTATGAGGGAATTCTTAACAGTAATTCTGAGTTTTATATACTAGACTGCAGAACATTCCTTTAGAAATAAATCGGATGAGTGTGAGGGAAGGAATGAAGTAAAAGAAAAGTATTAAATAAAAACAATATGAAGAGAGTTAAAGCTGGGACTTTTATTGAAATTGATAAGAAATATCATAGAAGTCCATTTACAAATGATGAGATAGTGGGAGAGGAAAGTTACCATATTGTTTTTGTCTCTCTTAATTTAAGACGGTCTTAACCTAAGGCAAACATTTCAGTGCTGAAAAGCCCAACCAATTATCTTTTTTACTGAAGTGATTTACATCAGAAAGGGATAGATACTAGAAAATGAAAGGATGAAAAAAGAGAGTACCCTGGGAATATTGTGCCAAAATACATGTATTTAGCTCTCTAGTTTAGCAAATCTGACAGGGAGCTACCACCTGGTAACTGCGGTGATAGAAAATAGTCTTGTTTGCTAAGAATAGGGTATGAACTTTAAAAAGGGCCCTTCATGCTTTATAAAAATCTGTCTGTATCAGTTACATAGTCCTTTTCTGGTTAAGAAGCAGATTTTCTTGATGTAAGGAAACCTAGCAAATATTTCAAATATCTGACATTTTGTGATACTATGCAAAAATGTTCATGATAAAACATGATAGTAGCTTGAAGGTGTAATCCTAAGGGCTATAATGTTGTTATATAATTAAATATATGCATTTATAATAAAACCCAGATATTGCTTAATACTAAGGAGACACAGATATGCTATATTATAATACTTGTATACATATTTATATTTCCAAAATTGCCATCCTCTTTTGAAGAGATATCTAGATAAAAAATGAATAGAATAAAATTATGCCCATAAATTCTCTAAACCAGCTCAGGGCACTCAGGCTTTAAAATTTCGATAGAGCTATTGAAGAAGTGTAAACTGTAATTGAGTATGCTTTCTTATTCTCTGAGCAGAAAGCATTTTCTGCCATTTAAACTACTCTTATTCAGTCTAAAACATTTGATTAATACACAGTTTTGCAGAGGAAAGATATACAGTTATCCTTACAATATGCAAGGATTGTGGAGTATTAAATGTAAATTTAATGAGAAGTTGAAAAGGCATCACAGACATATATGCCTCTGTATCACCTATATGTCAGTGGTTATGAATCCTGGCTGCAATTTATGATAGAACCTTCGAGTTCCCAAATTGAAAGCCTGAGAACTACTCTAGACTTACTATATCTTCATCTCAAGAACATTAACCTCAAGATATTTATTTAGAAAGCATTGCATTACTGATTGTAAAGTTCAGTCAGTGTTGAAAACTGTTGATAAATGTATTGTTCTTCACAATCATAAAAGCTTATAACTGAAAGGGTCCTACAATTGATTCACTTCAATCTGTACATCAATATTGAAATCAAATGCATTTTACTTTGGTTTTTATTAGTGTATATAATAAAAAGAACATACATGTATGAATGTGTATGTATATATATATAGTAACATATATATACATGTATATGAACATCAGTTGAACAGTTAAACTTGGATATGTATGTATATATTCATGTATATATATATACATAAATGCACAGACTTGTATACACATACTTATACACTGGAACATTTTCCTATGGCAGCTAATAGAGAGGAAACAAATACAGAAATGTTGTGCTTTAGTCAAAATACATATACACAAAGTTCAAGGCAATATTATGCATAAAGTACTGGTGTAATACAAAAGAAGATATCAATTCCTAAAAGAACAGCAAAGATTTGTGTTTTTTTAAATATAAATTTATTTATTTTAATTGGAGGTTAATTACAATATGATCTGGTTTTTAACGTTGGAAAAGGATTTTTAACTTGGAAGAAAAGAGGGAATGAAGACTAAGAGAACAGAGTATGCAAAGTAACAGGCATGGACCATTAATACTTAATTCAGCAAATACCTAGTTTAGCAATGAATGTGATATGTGGAAGAGAAATTTATCTATCCATAGACTTATTTGTGTATTTCTTTTTTCCACAAAGGCTGATTGCTGAGGATATATTTGTCCTATTATAAGGGTTGTTGTTTAGTCACTAAGACATGTCCGACTCTGCGACCCACCAGGCTCCTCTGAACTCCCACCCTGCAGCCTGTCACAGGCCCCTGTTTGAGTTCCCTGAGTCATACAGCAAATGAATACACTTTCAAGAAACATTTTGGAAAGTTTATAACGTCCTTTATTTTATCCATAGAAATTTGTAGCACTTTTAAATAAGTTTATCTTGGTAATATTTTTTTCTTAGTGCTTATTTTTATGCTTAGCTAATTGTTGTCATCGATACTAAAGGAATATGTGATTTGCTAATCCTATTGGATATTAAACAACTCGGATTGGACCCCTAGAGCTGGAAAAGGGTCATTAAGTCAATTTGTTTTTCATCTTGAATTGATGAAAATGTATTTTACTTTGTATTTGTGTTAGACATTTATTGCACAGTTTATTTTTGTTTCTTTTCTTTTTATTTTGCAGCATCTATCTCTTTTCCAATCCATAATGTATGTCTGTGTCACTCAAAAATCTCAAGTGTTCTTTGAAGCCCCGATTCAAGTCAAAATACCACTGAGGGAAAGTTTCACTGCTTGCTCTTGTAGAAAACTACTGTACTTTCTTCTTGCTTGCATCCACGATCCAGTTTCCCACCAGTGGGACCCCTGCTGTATGGTCCCTGTGCTCCAGCATGCCACCACTGACAGATAGTCAACTGAGCCTCTCTTTCAAGACCAAGCATACATGGTTTCCCCTAATTTTTGCCTATTTAAGCTCATCAGTATCTTTCCCTAATCTCCGCTACAAATGACTCTTTTTTCTGTGCTTCTCTTAAAGACCTTTTCTATATAGAGATCTTCATACTCACATACCTGTTTGCTTTCTTATCACAGTGGGAGTGTATATTTTAATTGCTGAAGGTAGAATTTCTGTCTTTAGTTGTTATTCTGTTGATGCAGTACCTGAAGGAGGACTTGGCAGCTGTGACAGCACCTTTGTGGGTATTTGTCCAAGTATGAATTTGGGTGTTTTCCTATGAATTAGGAGTTTTCCAACTGTGTTTTGATTTTCTTTGCTGATTTCTCAGCCCTGGGCTCTTCAGGCTGTCTCTTCCATGTGCAGTTTCAAACTGCAAATAATAAATCTTGCATACCTTGTATATTATGTTCTAGGACATCTCTGTGCTCAGTTGCTTCAGTCATGTCCGACTCTTTGTGACCCCATGGACTGTATGTAGCCCTTCAGGCTCCTCTGTCCACGCAATTCTCTAGACCAGGCTACTTGAGTAATTACCATGCCCTTCTCCAGGGGATCTTCCCAACACAGATATTGAACCCTTGTCCCCTTGGGCTTTTATTACTCATTTTAATGATTAATACTCTTCAATAAAATGTCATAATATGTAACTAATTACATATTACCTCAATTCCTTGAGGTACAAGTTTAATTTTTTTTCTTCTTTTATCCTTAAAAAAGTGGAAAAAGAGAACCCTTCTATCTGAATAGTATGAACTTCATTATCACTTTAAAAATATTTCCAGGACCTCTACCAGCTTATCATTGTTCTTTTGTGACTCATTTGACAATTCAGATTATATCATCTAATTTAGTTAACAAAATCCATTGATGACTATTAAGATAGTTGTATCTCAAAGGTATTCCTTTTGAATCTTTGTTGAATTAAGCACCTTTTTATAACAATATAGAACTTAACGCAAGTTAAATAGCATAATAATCTGATATACCAACTATCTAATGGAATAATGCAGAAAATAATTTAAAATTTTAAATAAGGAGCAAAAGAGGAAAAGGACCAATTTAAAATAAAGAATTAAGACAAGCATATTCATCAGTTACCATTTGGGCACAGTGGAAAAACTGGCCTGAGGACTATTCAATTTAAAATGTTCCATCGGTGCTATTGGCTCCCTGAAGCAAAATATAATAAGGGGTTGGTGTCCCAATTAAAGTATTGGAAATGTCAGCAAGCTGAATGGAATGGCTTTATATGGTTTGAGAGACAAGTGTGCTGGTAAGGCAGTTTGGGCATGAATTCATGGAATATTTCGAGACTAATCAGACTGTTTTCTTAAGTTATAACTTTTGCTTTTTCTTTATTTCCCTGAAGGGATTTACTTGTCCAGTGCTCAGAAGCACTTTTTATGAACAGTAGACAAGATCATTGTGAAATTGTTCAGAACCTTCAGTAACCAAAAATCCAAAGGTGTTGGATCAGGCAAGTGAGCCCTTCAGCACTTTAAACACTGATTGTGCTTTAAAGAAAGATGAAATCAGCCATGCTTAGTGTTTTGAAATTCTTTCTGCTTCCTTAAAGAACATAATGTGATGAATTTTTAACGTTTTCAGTATTTGAACTGAGATATAGTACTTCTGTAATCAAATGAATGAATCACCAATCCCCAAGTTGTAACTTTGTGAAAAAAATTACTTCCAATTAAAGTCATAGCATTTAAAATATACTTTTGTAACGACTTCACCTTGTAAGCCACAAAATTGCATGTAGTTATGTATGTGTTTGGAAGATAATATCTCTAAACTACTTGCAAAGACCTATCCTAGTCCGTTGCTTAGAAGTTCTCTTTTCTTGGGAAAAACCTCTCTGCGCCTCATTTCTCTTGTACATAGGTAATACTTGTGCCTATTTTATGAATATTTAGTGAATTAGTACATTTAAACAATTTTGAACAGTACCTGGCATATGATAAACAGCCAAGAGTTATTAGTTATTAAATGGCAACCCACTCCAGTATTCTTGCCTGGAGAATCCCAGGGACAGAGGAGCTGGGTGGGCTTCCGTCTACAGGGTCGCACAGAGTCAGACACGACTGATGTGACTTAGCAGCAGTAGCAGTTGCACATCATCATCATTATTAATATCATGAATTTGATAATTATGAGTTCAAATACTTCTTTAAAATTTTCTTCTGTTATCCACTTCTAATTTGAAACTGCAAATACTGAATATGAATATAAATATAATTAATGAGGGGGCAAAGACCACTAACAGTCAAAATTGTGCTTTGTCGTATTTCACAGAAAACTGAGAGTAAATAATTCTTTTACAGTAAAGTGAGAGGGAAAGATACCTGCTGTCACAACTTTTATTTTCTTTCTTTCTAAAAATATTAGGTGAAACAAGAAAGGGAAGCTATATTAAGAGGTGAAGGGAAGAGAAAGATGAGTAAATCATTATTTTGGCAGATCATATCATTAGAGACTTGGGCTTATCAGGTGGCGCAGTGGTAAAGAATCTGCCTGTCCATTCAGGACATGTGGATTTGGTCCCTGGGTTGGGAAGGTCCCTGGAGAGGGAATGGTAACCCACTCCAGTATTCATTTTTTCCCCCTTCTTTTTTTAAAAAACTATTTTTTAATTGAAGGATAATTGACTTACAGCATTTTATTGTTTTTTTTTTTTCAAACATCAACAGGAATCAGGCATAGGTATACATATGTCCCTGCCTGGGAAATCCCATGGGCAGAGGAGACTGGAGAGCCACAGTCCATGGGGTCACAAAGAGTCATATATGACTGAACATGCACAATTAGATACTTAAAGTCAGTAGAATTAACAAATAGTCATTAAGCAATTTAATATTATATAGTATTAGTGATAATACAAAATAAACATAAAGCATTTATATTTCTCTTAACAATAATATTTAGAAAACATAAGGCTAAATAATTTATTCATAACACCAACCAAAAATAAGATTCTTGGATGTTAACCTAAGGAAAAAATTCATATCTAATCTATATACATATATATCTGTATTATGTTTTCTTTGTAAAAATCATGAAGACAAACTGAGCAATTAAAAGCATAGGAAAATTTCAGCAAGCTCAATTGTTTTTAAAGATGTTAGTTATCCTAAAGTGAGACACGCACTGAGAGAAAATAGTCAAAAACAGAAAAGAAAAATAATTATTTGTTGGAACTAGCAGAAGTGATCTTGCAACAAGCAATTGCAAGGATAAATAGGGGTGACCAATAATGAAAAGTAAGCATAAAAGTAGAAGGAGAAGAAACTCCCACTATAAATAAATACAGCACATAAATCAAACAATGTACTATTAAATGGTGAGTGCTTACAATGTAATTCGAAATGGAAATGTTATATACACAATATGAATCGATAATCAAGTATGGAAAGGAGGTATTTCTGGGTCTGTGTTTAAAGATGCTGTTATTTTGGATCATAGTTTGATCACCTGCCTCTACCCAACCTCCAAACCCACAGCAATGATAGATAAATTATAAAAAGGAACAGGCAAGGAATATACAGACTTTTCCTGCTGAGTTCTGGGTCCTGATAACAGTTAAAATTACTGTGACTGGGAGTTTCATTCACATAATGTTCAGAATTGCTCTTTGTAAGGTGTTGAAGTGAAGTAAGGTTCAAACTCAAGCTTTGGTATAATGATTTCCCACATGTGACAGGAGGCATAAGAAGGCTGTTAATTGGGGCTACAGCTTATAGGAGGTGGGCAGATACAGGCCCAAGCTTGCAATTAAATACTGAGCCAAGTCATTGGGTGGATCATTTGGATCAGCAATTTCTATATATTGCCTTACTACAGGGAGCTCAAACTGCTAATATGAAACTTGGGTTTGCATTCTAAAATTTGAGTGGCCAGAGAGAGCCTGTTGTGTAAAACTATGCGAGGGGACTGTGGGGAGGGATGGCAATATAAATGGAGAAAGGATAAATAGGGTGGAAATGGAGAAGGCAATGGCACCCCACTCCAGTACTCTTGCCTGGAAAATCCCATGGATGGAGGAGCCTGGAAGGCTGCAGTCCATGGGGTTGCTGAGGGTCGGACAAGACTGAGAGGCTTCACTTTCACTTTTCACTTTCTTTCTTTGGAGAAGGAAATGGCGACCGACTCCAGTGTTCTTGCCTGGAGAATCTCAGGGACAGGGGAGCCTGGTGGGCTGGCGTCTATGGGGTCACACAGAGTCGGACACGACTGAAGCGACTTAGCAGCAGTGACTGCAGGGGGAAAAAACACAGCTTAATTTTTTCCTTTAAGGTATGATTTTAAATAATGAAGACAACTAAAACTTAGTTCAATTCAGTCACTCAGTCGTGTCTAACTTTTCGCGACCCCATGGACTGCAACATTGCAGACCTCCCTGTCTATCGCCAAATCCCGGAGTTTACTCAAACTCATGTCCATTGAGTCGGTGATACCATCCAACCTTCTCATCTTCTGTCATTCCCTTCCCCTCCTGCCTTCAATCTTTCCCAGCATCAGGGTCTTTTCAAATGAGTCAGTTCTTTGCATCAGGTGGCCAAAGTATTGGAGTTTCAGCTTCAGCATCTGTCCTTCCAGTGAATATCCAGGACTGCTCTCCTTTAGGATGGACTGGTTGGATCTCCTTGTAGTCCAAGGGACTCTCAAGAGTCTACTCCAACACCACAGCTCAAAAGCATCAATTCTTCAGTGCTCAGCTTTCTTTATAGTCCAACACGCACATCCATACATGACTACTGGAAAAAGCATAGGTTTGACTAGATGGACCTTTGTCTGCAAAATAATGTCTCTGCTTTTTAATATGCTGCCTAGGTTGGTCATAACTTTTCTTCCAAGAAGTAAGAGCCTGTTAATTTCATGGCTGCAATCACCATCTGCAGTGATTTTGGAGCCCAAAAAAATAAAGTCTGACACTGTTTCCACTGTTTTCCCATCTATGTGCCATGAAGTGATAGGACCGGATGCCGTGATCCCAGTTTTCTGTATGTTGAGTTTTAAGCCAACTTTTTCACTCTCCTCTTTCACTTTCATCAAGAGGCTCTTTAGTTCTTCTTCACTTTCTACCATAAGGTGGTTTCATCTGTATATCTGAGGCTGTTGATATTTCCACCCAGCAATCTTGATTCCAGCTTGTGCTCATCCAGCCCAGCATTTCTCATAGTGTACTCTGCATAGAAGTTAAATAAGCAGGGTGACAATATACAG
>SJYT01082107.1:115419-167693 GCA_006410635.1 Cephalophus harveyi | reverse complement strand
GAACTAACTAAATCTTCACATTGAAACTATAACATTAAATCAGATAAATAAAATTTAATATCCTCTTAGGCATACATTTGTAAATGCAGATTATGAAAACTTAATAGATCTTCAAGTCACCAAGAGAAGAAAGATTTACATATAAACAAATGAAAATGAGACTACAACAGATTTCCTGGCAGCACATTAGTTGTCAGAATATAATAAATAATAACTTCAAAGAGCTGAAGGAAAATAACTACCCATATAATATAGCTTCTCTATCAAAATATCATTCAAGAATTATACCTATTGAATGTATGGCAAAAACCACCACAATAGTGTAAAGTAATTAACCTCCAATTAAAATAAAAAAATTTTTTTTTAAGAATTATACCAAAATAATGGAGAAGGCAATGGCATCCCACTCCAATACTCTTGCCTGGAAAATCCCATGGATGGAGGAACCTGGTAGGCTGCAGTCCATGGGGTCGCAAAGAGTCGGACATGACTGAGTGACTTCCCTTTCGCTTTTCACTTGCATGCATTGGAGAAGGACATGGCAACCCACTTCAGTGTTCTTGCCTGGAGAATCCCAGGGATGGGGGAGCCTGGTGGGCTGCTGTGTATGGGGTCACACAGAGTTAAACACGACTGAAGTGACTTAGCAGCAGCAGCAGCATACCAAAATAAAAATAATTTTAGACTAGCCCTAAGAGAGTAACCAACAACATCCTTTTCTGAAAGAGCTATTTAAGAATATGGCTTGGCTAGAAGAATATAGAATAGCACTGAAACATGTATATTATCATATGTGAAATAGATCGCCAGTCCAGATTCAATGCATGAGACAGGGTGCTCGGGGCTGGTGCCCTGGAATGATCCAGAGGGATAGGATGGAGTGGGAGGTGAGAAGGAGGGTCAGAATGGGGAACATATGTACACCCATGGCTGATTCATGTCAATGTATGGCAAAACCATCACAATATTGTAAGTAGCCTCCAATTGAAAAAAAAAAAGAAACCATAGTGAAGTATTAAAAAATGATATAAAAATGAGTTACTCTTATATTTAGTTACTATTTGATAAAATATTGTTTTGTGATGAAAAGTTGAAAGTATAACTGAAGATAAATGATCTTGAATTCAGTGGGAGGGTAAAGCTTGTTAAGTCCCTGTTCAAGAAGTAAACACAAATCCTGGATAGTGGTGTAGAGAGATATTGTCTATTATTTACAAAGTTACTGAGGAAATGGAAGAATATAAAGTGATGAAAATGTATTTATCAATAAAAAGCAAGAAGGAGTAATAAAGGATGGGAAAGTATTAAAAAGAGCAAAATCAGATCATAAAACTACTTGAAAACCACAACAAATATAATAAGGTAAGCACACCTATGAAAAAGCAGGATAACAGATTGATTTTTTTTTTTCCAAAAAATGCCTGAATAAGAGCACAGACTCAGAGGTGTTTGAAACATGACTTTTATCATTATGCAGTACCAGCTTATGGAAGGAACTGAAGGTGTTAAGAGCAAATTCACCGTTCCTGACACATAATATTCAGGTTTCTTTTTGAGGGGTTCAGTTTTATGGGAAATCAGTCAAGATCCCCTCCTGGACTCCTTTCTGGAACTTGTTTGGGATTCACAGAGGGGGCAGGTCTGTGTACTCAGGGGTAAATAAGTTCCAATGTACATTTGGAAAGAAATGTATAGTCTATAATTTTAAAACCAAAGATAGCAAAATAAAGGAGAAATAGATAACTATACATAGATTCACATATTTTTAAGTCATAGTAAGTAAACTGAAAAGAGATTAGATATACAGGTGAAGAAAAAGGAAATTACAGTATTTGTTCAGTACAAAAGAAATGAAAGGAATGAAAATATTAAGGACATTCTTAGTTTGCTTATTAAAGTTTTATAATACATGATGTATGTCCTTTTGATTCAGTTAAAATAAATCATACAGGCATTGATAAATAAGTAATAAAAAAAGACCTGTCTCTTATACACATCTAGATGGGTATAAGAGACAGAAAGAAGGCTGTTAATTGGGGCTACAGCTTATAGGAGGTGGGCAGATACAGGCCCAAGCTTGCAATTAAATACTGAGCCAAGTCATTGGGTGGATCATTTGGATCAGCAATTTCTATATATTGCCTTACTACAGGGAGCTCAAACTGCTAATATGAAACTTGGGTTTGCATTCTAAAATTTGAGTGGCCAGAGAGAGCCTGTTGTGTAAAACTATGCGAGGGGACTGTGGGGAGGGATGGCAATATAAATGGAGAAAGGATAAATAGGGTGGAAATGGAGAAGGCAATGGCACCCCACTCCAGTACTCTTGCCTGGAAAATCCCATGGATGGAGGAGCCTGGAAGGCTGCAGTCCATGGGGTTGCTGAGGGTCGGACAAGACTGAGAGGCTTCACTTTCACTTTTCACTTATCAGTAATAGATATAAATAAAAACATAATAAAACATTTTAAGAAAATATAAAAGCCATGAATTATCTATATTTAACATTTCTTTAATTTATATATAGGAATGATAAAAATGAAATTTGTAGTTAGAGAATTTTACACTGTTTTTTAGATCAATTAAAGAAACAGAATTCATGTTTTTGAAAATCAAATTTAGCAAGTATAATCTAAGAGATAAAGGTAGAAAGTAGCTTATCCACCATTACAGAATATTCTTCATGTTCAGCAAATAAGGGGAAGTTTCTAGAAAATTAAGCATGTTATTAGGCCACACATATAGTTTCATCAAATTTCAAACAACTGACATAACAGAGATCTTATTCTGTGGCTGTTATGCCATTAAATACCAATTTAAAAGTAAACGTACCAAATACATGTCCATTATCAGTAGAATATATGCCATATATCCTCAATTGGCTTCACATTTGCTATTTTCCCTTTTTCATCCCTTTTGATTCATGTCTGAGCTCCAGGAATTTCAGTTTCAATTTACACTGTCTTCATCAACTCCACCACCTTGTTCCCTGGGAACTCCTGGGCCCACCGTGTCATATTATTACACCACCAATTTTACATAATCCACTACCAGCCCTTTCTCAAATTGTCTTAACATATGTGTGCCCTCTGGATTTTACATCTGGGACCCTAATAACTCAGGTATTTAAACAAGTATTTAGAAAAAAGTCACAAAATTATGAAATATCAAATCTTGCAGTGGATGAACATGGTAGGTAGAGGTAAATATAGAACATTAATGCATTAATCAAGAAACAAATAATCATGTTACTATTCAAATCAAGATAGCAGAATGATATATATAGCATTATACTTAAGGAAATTAGAAATGAGGAAATCGTAACTCTAAAAGCAGAATTAAATCAAATATCAAACAAAACAATAGTAGAAAGGATCAGTGAAGCCAATGGAATTTAAAAGATGGTAATGATAACCCTGTATGCGAGACAGCAAAAGAGACACAGATGTATAGAACAGTCTTTTGGACTCTGTGGGAGAGGGAGAGGGTGGTATGATTTGGGAGAATGGCATTGAAACATGTATAATATCATATATGAAATGAATCTCCAGTCCAGATTCAATGCATGATACTGGATGCTTGTGGCTGGTGCACTGAGACGACCCAGAGGGATGATACAGGGAGGGAGGAGGGAGGGAGATTCAGGATGGGGAACACATGTATACCTGTGGCAGATTCATGTTGATGTATGGCAAAACCAATACAATATTGTAAAGTAATTAACTTCCAATTAAAATAAATTAGTTAATATTTAAAAATTTCAAAAAAATAAAATAAAAATTTAAAAAAATAAAAAAAAAGAATAAAAATAGCAAGTTGTTAAAAGTACTTTTTTTCAGGGCTGTCTTACTAGTTGGAGTGAGGTGAATTTTCTTCTTTAGTTTTCAAAAATTTTCAAATTTTCTGCAAATCAACATGCCCTAACACTTTGGTGGAGAAGGAAATGGCAACCCACTCCAGTATTCTTGCCCGGAGAATCCTCTGGACAGAGGAGCCTAGTGGACTGCTGTCCATGGGGTCACACAGAGTTGGACACGACTGAATAAAAAAAAAGAATAAAAATAGCAAGTTGTTAAAAGTACTTTTTTTCAGGGCTGTCTTACTAGTTGGAGTGAGGTGAATTTTCTTCTTTAGTTTTCAAAAATTTTCAAATTTTCTGCAAATCAACATGCCCTAACACTTTGGTGGAGAAGGAAATGGCAACCCACTCCAGTATTCTTGCCCAGAGAATCCTCTGGACAGAGGAGCCTAGTGGACTGCTGTCCATGGGGTCACACAGAGTTGGACACGACTGAAGTGACTTAGCAGCAGCAGCAACACTTTGGTAATTGGAATAAAAGGTAAATACAGATTGTTTGAATAAGCTTGGTACAAAATTGACTGGATAATCCAGTATGTGTACTTTGCTAAAAATTCTAGCTCAAGTCAACAAGAACCTGTAATATTGTTAATTTTACATTTTCCATATCCTTTATAAGAAAATAGTGCATCATGCTGTTATTAATCTTCATTCTCTGAGGTATTTTTCAAACCATCTCTCTCAAAATATAAGAAAAAAATTAAGGGAAGAGTTAACCAAAGAACCATATGGTACTTTATTTAGTGGTGCCAAACAAGTATCAATAGCAGCAGATATAGCAAGTTCCCAGCATAATTAATAGGGGCTTACACAAATCATTAAAATGTCTACTAAATAAAATTATAAACCTTCATGTGTTAGATGAGAAATGACTATAATGACATCGGAAACATAAATGGTCTCATTATTTATTAAAATCATTTTGTCCAAGTGAAAGATATATATAATGTATAATAAGGCTCTATTCAAGTTCTTCCACGCTAATTCAAATATAAATGCATAATTATTAGTTTGGGTCATTCTCCTACAGTTGTGCCAAAGGTAGAAACCGCCTGACTAAGTTTTTTTCTGATATATATTTATTTTTTGATAGCATCAGGAACAGTTATATAAATATATTAATTTTAGACCTATAATTAAGACCATGTTAACTGGCCTTCAAATGAAAAAAATAGAATTGAGATGTGTATAAGAGTAAGCTGATATACAGTATTACTAGTTTTTATAGTATTACTATTTCAGTATATGTTTATTAAGTTACATGGTAAGGTGTTTAAAAACAAAATAATCTATATAGTGGAACTTATTTAAACATAAGCATTTTAAGATCACATTATTAAAATTTATAAATATCCTTATAGAGATAATAAATATGAAGTTCATAACCCTGATATTGAAACCAAAAATATACATTTCATTTGAATACACAGATGCTGAATCTGTTTAGTATATGAAACCAGTGCTTTTAAAACTACTTTGTGAGAATGGTAATGTACCTTTTTTTCTGTTACTTTATTCCTTACACATTCTGGCAGCATTCCATATTTTAGCAAGGAATCTTTTGAGGTATTTTTTCTTTGCCAAATAGATAAATATATTGACATAGTCTGGAAGAAATATAAAATACGATAAAACCATCTGAGGAAGGTTGAGATACATTTGAAGAATAGGTTGATTTAATGTAGAGCAAAGTGATTGGTAAAAAATATATATATATACAGCTGTCAGAAATGCTTTTGGAATCATATTTTAATACCCGTGTATTCTACCAGAAAGATAAAGGGTCTAGTCTTACTCCCGATTTTGTATTTCACTTCAAAACTTTAATGTAAATGACTTCTTGGAAATCAGAATTGGAGCTTTATTTTAGTAACCACATAGAAAGGATCACATCTAGAAAATCTGAAAATAAAGTCCGAAGTGAACATGTTTCTATGTACCCAAAATGTATACAAAGATTGAAGTTATTTAGAGGGAGAAAAAATGCCTTGTGCAAACCAATATATGTATTAATAGAGAGCACCATGGTATGAACTTACAATGATCATAATTCATGAAGAAATAACATTTTAAAATGATGTAAAAACAAGAAAAACTACCATTAGAAAACAATGAAAAGGACAAAAATACTTCTGATCCTTCTACAATCTGTGATGTAGGATGTTACTTCTGCACAAAGGCATCTTTTTGATAGCATGCAACACTGTTTACTGAAAACCTCACCATAGATAACTATAAAATTGTCAAAAGGCATTTGTGTACAAAATAGCAGATATTTAGAACATTACAAAAATCTTCAGCTTATTTTTAATTTTTAGTGTCTTTGATATTTAAATATTACATTGTCATTTAACATTACTGTACCAAATAATCATCAATTTTTCCTAACTTTCCTATAGAATAGATTGAAAATGAAAAAGAAAATAGGTGAATTCCATCTTGGTTATTTTCAGGATCATTGGGAAGTTTCAATTATACCTTAATAATCTATAAGAAACTTCTATGGGGGATGTTGATTTTATTCTATAGATACATTGCTGTTGTGGTGGTTTAGTCTCTAAGTCATGTCTGACTCGTGACCTCATGGACTGTAGCCTGCCAGGCTCCTTGTCCATGGGATTCTCCAGGCAAGAATACTGGAGCAGGTTGCCATTGCCTTCTCCAGAGGGCCTTCCTGACTCAGGGACTGAATCCAGGTCTCCTGCATTGCAGTTGGTCTCCTCCACTGCAGGCAGATTCTTTACTGACTGAGCCACCAGGGAGGTACATTGCTATAAAATTAATTTAATAAATATATTTGCATTAGCAATTTATAAAGTTTTCTAATTTTGTTGAAATAAATAGTAGCCAAATTTGATATAATCATGTTTCCCTAGCAGCATTTTCTTTGAAAAAGGAATATATTGTCCGTTATGAAATCATCACACTTGCGCTTTATGCACAAGTGAGGTAAAAGGAATCTTACTTGAAAAAAAATAAGAGACTCTTTTCACAGTATATGTTTTTTTTAATATAAATTTATTTATTTTAATTGGAGGTTACTTTACAATATTGTGTTGGTTTTGCCATACATCAACATGAATCCACCACAGGTATACACGTGCTCCCCATCCTGAATCTCCCTCCCTCCTCCCTCCCCATACCATCCCTCAGGGTCATCCCAGTGCACCAGCCACAAGCATCCAGTATCATGCATCGAACCTGGACTGGCAATTCATTTCATATATGATATTATACATGTTTCAATGCCATTCTCCCAAATCAGCCCACCCTCTCCCTCTCTAAGATAAAGGGTCTAGTCTTACTCCCGATTTTGTATTTCACTTCAAAACTTTAATGTAAATGACTTCTTGGAAATCAGAATTGGAGCTTTATTTTAGTAACCACATAGAAAGGATCACATCTAGAAAATCTGAAAATAAAGTCCGAAGTGAACATGTTTCTATGTACCCAAAATGTATACAAAGATTGAAGTTATTTAGAGGGAGAAAAAATGCCTTGTGCAAACCAATATATGTATTAATAGAGAGCACCATGGTATGAACTTACAATGATCATAATTCATGAAGAAATAACATTTTAAAATGATGTAAAAACAAGAAAAACTACCATTAGAAAACAATGAAAAGGACAAAAATACTTCTGATCCTTCTACAATCTGTGATGTAGGATGTTACTTCTGCACAAAGGCATCTTTTTGATAGCATGCAACACTGTTTACTGAAAACCTCACCATAGATAACTATGAAATTGTCAAAAGGCATTTGTGTACAAAATAACAGATATTTAGAACATTACAAAAATCTTCAGCTTATTTTTAATTTTTAGTGTCTTTGATATTTAAATATTACATTGTCATTTAACATTACTGTACCAAATAATCATCAATTTTTCCTAACTTTCCTATAGAATAGATTGAAAATGAAAAAGAAAATAGGTGAATTCCATCTTGGTTATTTTCAGGATCATTGGGAAGTTTCAATTATACCTTAATAATCTATAAGAAACTTCTATGGGGGATGTTGATTTTATTCTATAGATACATTGCTGTTGTGGTGGTTTAGTCTCTAAGTCATGTCTGACTCGTGACCTCATGGACTGTAGCCTGCCAGGCTCCTTGTCCATGGGATTCTCCAGGCAAGAATACTGGAGCAGGTTGCCATTGCCTTCTCCAGAGGGCCTTCCTGACTCAGGGACTGAATCCAGGTCTCCTGCATTGCAGTTGGTCTCCTCCACTGCAGGCAGATTCTTTACTGACTGAGCCACCAGGGAGGTACATTGCTATAAAATTAATTTAATAAATATATTTGCATTAGCAATTTATAAAGTTTTCTAATTTTGTTGAAATAAATAGTAGCCAAATTTGATATAATCATGTTTCCCTAGCAGCATTTTCTTTGAAAAAGGAATATATTGTCCGTTATGAAATCATCACACTTGCGCTTTATGCACAAGTGAGGTAAAAGGAATCTTACTTGAAAAAAAATAAGAGACTCTTTTCACAGTATATGTTTTTTTTAATATAAATTTATTTATTTTAATTGGAGGTTACTTTACAATATTGTGTTGGTTTTGCCATACATCAACATGAATCCACCACAGGTATACACGTGCTCCCCATCCTGAATCTCCCTCCCTCCTCCCTCCCCATACCATCCCTCAGGGTCATCCCAGTGCACCAGCCACAAGCATCCAGTATCATGCATCGAACCTGGACTGGCAATTCATTTCATATATGATATTATACATGTTTCAATGCCATTCTCCCAAATCAGCCCACCCTCTCCCTCTCCCACAGAGTCCAAAAGACTGTTCTATACATCTGTGTCTCTTTTGCTGTCTCGCATGCAGGGTTATTGTTACCATCTTTCTAAATTCCATATATACGCGTTAGTATACTGTATTGGTGTTTTTCTTTCTGGCTTACTTCACTCTGTATAATAGGCTCCAGTTTCATCCACCTCATTAGAACTGATTCAAATGAATTCTTTTTAATGGCTGAGTAATACTCCATTGTGTATATGTACCACAGCTTTTTTATCCATTCATCTGCCAATGAACATCCAGGTTGCTTCCATGTCCTGGCTATTATAAACAGTGCTGTGATGAATATTGGGGTACACGTGTCTCTTTCAATTCTGGTTTCCTCCGTGTGTATGCCCAGCAGTGGGATTGCTGGGTCATAAGGCAGTTCTATTTCGTTTTTTAAGGAATCTCCACACTGTTCTCCATAGTGGCTGTACTAGTTTGCATTCCCACCAACAGTGTAAGAGGGTTCCCTTTTCTCCACACCCTCTCCGGCATTTATTGCTTGTAGACTTTTGGATCACAGCCATTCTGACTGGTGTGAAATGGTACCTCATTGTGGTTTTGATTTGCATTTCTCACAGTATATGTTTTAATTATGGGCAATACTACCTATATATCCAGCTTCCCATATATGTGCAAACTACCAGGTTTAATTAAAATTGTTATTTTTCTATGTTTGAAGCTCTGTCAACATACTATTTTTCATAATTCATTCAGATTATATGAACTTTAAAAAAGCCACAGAGAATTATACTACATTTTTATCATATGTATGGCATTACTATTAAATAAAGACTAACAGACTTGCTATGTAATAAAATACCATAATTATACAGATTCTTATTAAAATTGTACAAGACAGTTATTCACATGCCTTAAAATATGGTACCATTAAATATTCAAATATACTGCACAGTTCTTCTGATCAACCAGAACTTGGAGAAATCCTTGATGAATTTGCTAAATATATATGACACAGAACTAGAAGTGACAAGTGAGCTCAAAGATGATATATTTTCAAACTAAAATGTAGTTTTACACTAATTTTATTTATTAAAAATGGTGAAGTGAAGCAAGATGTTATAGCAGAAGCAGTAGTAATATTCTTCCTAATCATGTAAGGTATATTAAAAACAGTAGCCAATGAATAAGCATTTGAGTAAGCCTTAATTAACAGAGCATTTACCTCCATTAATATTTCTAGAGCCAGGTCACTTTTGTCTCATGTCTAGAATAATAAAATCTAATTGTAAGATAGTCTCCAGCACAATAGATTCTGTATGCCACTGTTGTACTTATCTTTCATAAGGACATCACAGATATTTTCAATGACTGACTAAAGTCTGATAAATTCCATTCTATATACCCGGATATTACAATCTTCAACTCCCTGACCCTATAGTCCCTTTCTCACCCTAACTCTAAATGTTCCTCAAAAAAGAATAGTTTTTCCCCCTCTAGTTATAGGATATTCACTTTTCTTTGTATTTGCAGAACACTTTCTGCTTATGGGCTTCCCTTATAGCTCAGCTGGTAAAGAATCTGCCTGCAATGCAGGAGATCCTGGTTTGACCCCTGGGTTGGGGAGAACCCCTGGATCGGGGAGAACCCCTGGATCAGGGAAGGGCTACCCACTCCATTATTCTGGCCTGGAGACTTCCATGGACTGGGTAGTCCATGGGGTGGCAAAGAGTTGGACATGACTCTGCACCATTCACTTGCTGTCTGCTTGCTCAGTTGTACTGAACTGTCCTTTTCATGCTGAAAGTTTTTGCACACTTCTATTAATGCAGATACTATTCATCTCTTAAGGTCCAGCTGAAGCAGTGTATGCGTGAAGTTTCCTTAAACTGTCTAGAAGTGACTTTCCACTCATTTTCTGCCCTAATAAAGATATTTATTAGAATATGCTTTAAAATATAGATATTACTATGCACATATGTCTCCTAATAGGAACTGTGAGGACAAAACCTTACAGATTGTACCATATGTCAACTGAATGCTTCTGAAAGGCAAAGAAAAAACAAAAAAATAGGCAATTAAATATTCAGTTAAACATCCTTTAATGTGTTTATAGCCGTCTGTGGCTATAGGGAACATTTAATACATTTCAACTATTTTTATAATATTAATGCTAATACCTGTTGAGACACATTTTGAAAAACAGACATATCTATGATTCTGTTTCCTTACAAGCTTTTCATTCAAAACTTTGCCTGTAAGAGGAAATAATAACTTGTTGATATTTATGAACTTTGGCTTTAAGCTAAGTCATTGCCTAGAAATGAGGTGAAATTTCTCCCTAGATGGACCCTATACTTTTTATTTCTCACAAAACAATGATTATGTCATCACTATGGTCTTACACAAGGTTATCACCAGTATGTGTTTGGGAGAAAAAGACTTTCCAAATTGTGATACCCGTTTATGTGTGGTCAAGACTTGATTCTTGTTTCTGGGTAGTTCTTAAAACAGTGCCACCCTTCTTTTTTTTTTTTTAATTGATGTATAGTTGATTTACAATATTGGTTACTTTCAGCTATACAGCAAAATGACTCAGTTATACTTAGATAAGCACTATCTTTTATATTCTTTTCCATCATGATTTATCTCAGGATATTGAATATAGTGGACTTTCTCGATAGCTCAGCAGTAAAGAATCTGCCTGCAATGTAAGAGATGTGAGTTAGATTCCTGGGTCGAGAAGATCCGCTGGAGAAGGAAATGGCAACCCACTCTAATATTCTTGCCTGAAAAAATCCCATGGACAGAGGAGCCACGTGGGCTACAGACCAAAGGGACGCAGATTCAGGAACGGCTGGGTGACCGAGCACACACATACGCTGAGCATATTTCCCTATGCTGTATTGTAGGACCTTATTGATAATCCATTTCACATGTAACACTTTGCATCTGCTCATTCCAAACTGCCAGTCCATGCCTTGCCCACCCCCCTCATCGCTTGTCAACCACAAGTCCGTTCTTTATATGTGTGAGTCTAAAACAATGCCGCACTTGCTACTTGCTTTTGTACATCAAGCATAAGCAGGGCTGGGCTCTAGAAAGAGAAATTGAATCAAATTTTCTGCACAGGCAAAGACTTTGAGTCCATGGACATTATGCAAAAGAAATGTCTTGGGTTAATTCTCTGGAGACCACTTTTATTGTTACTATTGAATTTTCCTGACAGCACTAAAGTTTTGTTACCATTATTTTTTTCTAAATTATATTAAGTCTTTGCAAACATGGAAGTAGATATTGTGTTCAGTCATTCAGTTGTGTCTGACTCTGTGACCCCATGGACTCTAGCCTGCAAGACTCCTCTGTCCATGGGATTATCCTGGCAAGAATATAGAAATGGGTTGCCATTTCCTTCTCCAAGAAGAAGATGTTGGATATGTTATAATTCAATGTCTTAGGAATAGTAAATATTTCTAACTCTTTGGAAAATACCTCCAATTATGTTACAAACATTAAATGAAAAATTCATTGAAATATAGAAATTGATTTCTATAAGTCAAAAGGAAGCAAACTAGATGATATTTACAAGTGTTTCCTCAGCCCAATTTAAATCTGGCTTTTGATCTTTATCCCACTTCATGAATGTGATCCTATTCTGGGTGGCTGTTATACAATGTAGTTCTTGGATAGAGGTATTCCTAGGGTTATTGTAGACATTGACTGTAATTTATTAATAAGTTTCACATGCCAGCCTTGCATCATAAATACTAAGTTAGAAGACTTTATTACATTCAAAAGTGTGTAACTTATGACTGTCTTTATTTATCTTAGAATGGTTTCCTTGGAGAAACTTTATTAAAGATTACTCTGGAGAGAAAACAGGAAAGAGGTCTATGGGAGCAGCAATCGGTGCAGAAATAGGGAACCCCCTGTGTCCTAACCACCGGGTTCTCTGAGTAACAATTCCAGGAGGTGACGGAAAGCCATTCCCTGAAGATGCTCTCATATGAACATCTTTATAGTCAACACTGGGCAGAGAGTTGCACCAGATGTAGAAATTTCACACCATCTGACAGAACATAGCCTTATCCCTCAGAGTGTAAATAAACTAGCTCAAGATTACTAGCAAATCTGGACCATCCAGATGGCCCAGGCAGACACTTAATTGATAAGACAAAGAAATAAATATTATTTAGTATATTTTCATTTTATTTCATGCCATAATTTTAGGTATTGAAAGCGCTGGAGTTATAGGAAGTGAAATAATGAGATGCTTTTATTTTTTCCTTCACTCCATTGTTTTTGAAACATACAGTTGTATATCTCCATTTTCTATCTCTGGACAATGTTAATGGCGGATCCTGTAACACTTGTGGTTATTTTAGATATTAAAAGTCTCATTTTCAAGTAATAAAAGTTCAATTCAGTTCAGTCGCTCAGTCATGTCTGACTCTTTGAGACCCCAAGGATTGCAGCACACCAGGCCTCCCTGCCCATCACCAACTCCCGGAGCTTGCTAAAACTCGTGTCCATCGAGTCAGTGATGCCATCCAACAATCTCCTCTGTCGTCCCCTTCTCCTCCTGCTTTCAATCTTTCCCAGGATCAGGGTCTTTTCCAGTGAGTCAGTTCTTTGTTTCAGGTGGGCAAACTATTGGAGTTTCAGCTTCAGCATCAGTCCTTCCAATGAATATTCAAGGACTGATTTCCTTTAGGATGGACTGGTTGGATCTCCTTGCTGTCCAAGTGACTCTCAACAGTCTTCTCCAACACCACAGTTCAAAAGCATCAATTCTTGGCCACTCAGCTGGTCCAAATCTCATATGCATACATGACTACTGGAAAAACCATAGCTTTAATTAGACAGACTTTTGCTGGCAAATAAATGTCTCTGCTTTTTAACATGCTTTTTAGGTTGGTCATGGCTTTTCTTCCAAGAATCAAGCGTCTTTTAATTTCAGGGCTTTAGTCACCATCTACAGTGATGTTGGAGCCCAAGAAAATAAAGTCTTCCTGTTTCCATTGTTTCCCTATCTATTTGCCATGAAGTGATAGGACCAGATGCCATGATCTTAGTTTTCTGAATGTTGAGTTTTAAGCCAACTGTTTACTTTCTTTCACTTTCATCAAGAGGCTCTTTAGTTCTTCTTCGCTTTCTGCCATAAGGGTGGTGTCATCTCCATATCTGAGGTTATAGATATTTCTCCCAGGAATCTTGATTCAGCTTGTGCTTCATCCAGCCTGGCATTTCACATGATGTACTCTGCAGAGAAGTTCAATAAGCAGGGTAACAATATGCAGCCTTGACGTACTCCTGTCCCAATTTGGAACCAGTTCATTGTTCCATGTCTGGTTCTAACTGGTTCTCCTTGACCTGCATACAGATTTCTCAGGAGGCAAGTAAGGTGGTCTGGTATTTCCATCTCTTGAAGAATTTTCCACAGTTTGTTGTGATCCACACAGTCAAAGGTTTTGACATAGTCAATAAAGCAGAAGTAAATGTTTTTCTGGAACTTTCTTGCTTTTTCTATGGTCCAAGAGATGTTTGCAATTTGATCTCTGGTTCCTCTGCCTTCTCTAAACCCAGTTTGAATGTCTGGAAGTTCTCAGTTCATGCACTCTTGAAGCGTGACTTGGATAATTTGAGCATTACTTTACAGCATGTGAGATGTGTGCAATTGTGCGGTAGTTTGAACATTCTTTGGCATTGCCTTTCTTTGGAATTGGAATGAAAACTGACATTTTCCAGTCTGGTGGCCACTGCTGAGCTTTCCAAATTTGCTGGCATATTGAGTGCAGCACACAGCATCATCTTTCAGGATTTGAAATAGCTCAACTGGAATTCCATCACCTCCACTAGCTTTGTTCATAGTGATGCTTCCAAAGACCTACTTGACTTCACTTTCCAGGATGCCTGGCTCTAAGTGAGAGATTAGACCATAGTGGTTATCTGGGTCATTAAGATCTTTATTCATATAGTTCTCTGTGTATTCTTGCCACCCCTTAATATCTTTTGCTTCTGTTAGGTCCGTACTGTTTCTGTCCTTTATTGAGCCCATCTTTGCATGAAATGTTCCCTTGGTATCTCTAATTTTCTTGAAGGAACCTGGAGCCTGAAAGGATAGGTCCATGAATCAAGGCAAATTGTAAGTGTTCAAACAGGAGATGGCAAGTGTGAACATCAAAACTTTAGGAATCAGTGAGCTAAAATGGACTGGAATGGGCAAATTTGACTCAGGTGACCATTATATCTACTTTACTTGACTTCACTTTCCAGGATGCCTGGCTCTAAGTGAGAGCTTAGACCATAGTGGTTATCTGGGTCATTAAGATCTTTTTTCATATAGTTCTCTGTGTATTCTTGCCACCCCTTAATATCTTTTGCTTCTGTTGGGTCCGTACTGTTTCTGTTCTTTATTGTGCCCATCTTTGCATGAAATGTTCCCTTGGTATCTCTAATTTCCTTGAAGAGATCTCTGCTGCTGCTGCTGCTAAGTCGCTTCAGTTGTGTCTGACCCTGTGTGACCCCATAGATGGTAGCCCACCAGGCTCCCCCGTCCCTGGGATTCTCCAGGCAAGAACACTGGAGTGGGTTGCCATTTCCTTCTCCAATGCATGAAAGTGAGAAGTGAAAGTGAAGTCGCTCAGTCGTGTCCGACTCAGCGACCCCATGGACTGCAGCCCACCAGGCTCCTCCGTCCATGGGATTTTCCAGGCAAGAGTACTGGAGTGGGGTGCCACTGCCTTCTCCGAAGAGATCTCTAGTCTTTCCCATTCTGTTTTTTTCCTCTATTTCTTTGCATTGATCACTGAGGAAGGCTTTCTTATTTCTCCTTGCTATTCTTTGAAATTCTGCATTCAGAAGGGTATATCTTTCCTTTTCTCCTTTGCCCTTTGCTTCTCTTCTTTTCTCAGCTATTTGTAGGGCCTCCTCAGACAACCATTTTGCCTTTATGCTTTTCTTTTTCTTCAGGACAGTCTTGATCACTGCCTCCTGTACAATATTATGAAAACCGTCCTTAGTTCTTCAGGCATTCTGTCTGTCAGATCTAATCCCTTGAATCTATTTGTCACTTCCATTGTATAATCATAAGGGATTTGATTTAGGTCATACCTGAATGGTCTAATGGTTTTCCCTACTTTCTTCAATTTAAGTCTAAATTTTGTAAGAAAGAGTTTACAATCTGAGCCACAGTCAGCTCCTAGTCTTGCTTTTGGTGACTGTTTAGAGCTTCTCTATCTTCGGCTGCAAAGACTATAATCAATCTGATTTCCGTGAGGATCATCTGGTGATGTCCATGTGTAGAGTCATCTTTTCTGTTGTTTGTTGGCCAGCCAGCTCCTCCAGGACACAGTCATGCCACCAGCCCCACCACACCACACTCTCTGCCAATAAAAATTTCAGTATTATTTACAACGAAATGTAGATCTTTCATTAAATTCATTGTTTCCCCTCTATGGCATCTTGAACCCCACTGAGGTCCCAAAACTGGCAGTTAGAAGGGTTGCATGGTCATTTGCTCCTGTCTTCTTTGCCTAACTGTTTTATTCAGAGATAGTTGTCCTTTCATACTTCTCCTATAGTCAGATTCAGAGGGGAAATTTTCTTTGAGATCATGGCAAGGTTATAAATGACTAGTGTATTTGTAATCTGGCATTGGTGCTCTAGCCTTGAAAGACACCCAAATGAATCCTTTGTGTCAGAAGGAGCTGTTTTGTGGGTTTTTCTTAATGACCCTGTGGGTAACTCCCACTGGAACACTTCCTGAGGTCAAAATACCACCAGCCGAGCATTTTACACCCCTTTACCTCCTGTTCCTAGTGCTACACCCTCGAGAGACTCCTTCTGATGAAGTCCGCTCACTCAGCTTGTCAGTGTTACCTTCAAGATGATAATGATTTGCTTGTCATTGTCCTCATGACCCGAGGTACCTGTGCTTTACCCTTTTAATAGTGTTTCTTGCTTTCTGTCAGTTCTTTTCCTACTTTTTCTCAGCTTTACTTTATAAAAATGTCTAAAGCAGAGTCATATATTCTTATGTATGTCATATATAAGAATATACTTATACATATCCCATGTATCCTATAGCCCAAACTCTAGTGTCTCTAGATCAAGTTCTCTGGGTGATTGATTTGAGAAAATTGGAGGCATGGCAGAGAATTATTGGGCCTTCTAGCAGGTCTTTCAAATAGATACTCACTACCCATCTTTCTCTATTGGTATATACAATTAAGCACATTATGAGCCAAAGGTGGAAGACCCAGCCTTGAGCCAAACCCTTAGAGGTCCTGCAAAGATGGTGAAGCATTTCTCTTAGTTATTTAAGGATATTCATCACTTACTGTTCCTAGTGTTGGTTCTCAGTTAAAACTGAGATCATAGGGATGCCTCTTTTTGATATCCTGTCACTTATATACTTTGATGGTGTGTTTAAAGTGTTAGTCAGTCAGTTGTGTCCGACTCTTTGCCCCCCGATAGAGAAGCCCTCCAGGCTCCTCTGCCCATGGAATTCCCCAGGGAAGAACACTGGAGTGGATTGCTTTCCCTTATCTTCCTGATCTGGGGATCGAACCCTAGTCTCCTGCATCAGAAGCAGTTTGTTTACTACGTTAGCCATCAGAGAAGCCCTCTCAGGGCTGCTGCTGCTGCTGCTAAGTCGCTTCAGTCGTGTCCAACTCTGTGTGACCCCACAGATGGCAGCCCATTGGGCTCCGCCATCCCTGGGATTCTCCAAGCAAGAACACTGGAGTGGGTTGCCATTTCCTTCTCCAATGCATGAAAGTGAAAAGTGAAAGTGAAATCGCTCAGTTGTGTCTGACTCAGCGACCCCATGGACCGCAGCCTACCAGGCTCCTCCATCCATGGGAGTTTCCAGGCAAGAGGACTGGACAGGAGTGTCATTGCCTTCTCTGCCTCTCAGGGCAGGTGTGGCTTTTGTCAGTTTGCTTGTTTGTTCATTGTTTTTAGTTTGATATCATGGTACCCTTTACAAAAGCATTTAAACATTGAACCTAGTTCACTTCTTGCTCCCCAGGAAAAAACATTAAGTACTTATTTTGAGTTCCAGATTGCACTGCATATATTTAGCTTGATAGGTTTAAGGAAACATATAATAATATTAAAAATTAATTAGAAAACCTTTTAAAAATTAGTTTTTATCGTCCCCAAGTCATTTTAACTTATATTAGGCTATAACTTTAGTTACTTCTATTGATAAACATTTATGGTTAGAATGTAGCTATTCCTCTTCAAAAGGCAAAAATGAAACAATCAGAATGTATGATACATATATGCTTCACTCAAGCTTTATATAGATGCAAACACACAGCACCACCAGCATATATTTGATAGCAAATGGAAACATTGGGAAAAACAAAACAGTTCAATAGCTTCAACAAAGGACAAATATGTTTTAAATGTGTATAAACTGGTTACCAGAGTTTCTAAAGAAAAGTTTAAATCATTATATTTTAAATGGAAAAGATAAGAAAAACTCAAAGTCTGTATTTCAAAACTTACACTATTTAGACTATCACAAATTTCTGGATTTTTTAATTTCATTTTATATATTCAGTGAAGATCTGTTGAGTTTTTATGTGCAAGACCCTATGGGGCTTTCAAGGTGATAATTGTCAAATAAAGAAAATATGATAAGCAGCATCTGATAAGACAGTGATGACAATGTTAAATCAGGAAGCAGTAAATACGTGATGAACACAGCGTCTCCACAGTACTTGGCTTTTACTAACAGTTTTTACCGTATGACTTGAGTGGCAACTTAGCGGAATTTATGATAAGGGTTGTGTGATTTTTTTGGCCTAGGACAAGTTACACATTTTATTTTCTCTTAACAATGATATGGGTTTATAGTTTCTGATGCACAGAGTTGTAAGAATTTTATGCTATCTGCACTTCAGATGGTGCTAGTCATATTATAAACCCTCAGTTAATAGTAGTAATTTAATATAAAAATGCTTCCAGAAAATTGCATTATTGCTTTCACTTCACATTGAAAATGCTGCCCAAACATAAACGTAGCAATCTGAGGTTGCAGGGTTACCCTAGGATGTGTCTCTACCTGTCGCTCTGGATTGCTGAGGAAGGTTCACTGACCTCGTTACCCGGTTGTCCATTTCCTCCTTCATCACTTAACATTTGGCCTTCTAGGTGTTTTATCCTCACTCCAAAAGCATACAGAGGAGAATATTCAAGAAATGACACCCTTTTGCTAGGACCCACGTGACTCAACTCAAAGTCAGGTCCCTGTTGGCAGCCCAGCAGGTCTTTCATTGCAGTAAAAGGAGAAAAATCAGAGAGTGGGGCTATTTGGGGTAGAGGGTAGTGATGAGAATTTAAGCTGGGTGCAAAGGGTGGTATGTGAGGTAGGACTGCATTTATCTTCAGAGACAGAATATACGACTAAATGTAGAGGGTTTATTTTTCTCATATAAGATAATATTCAGAGCCTGGTTTGGAGGCTCCAGATGATAAGGTGAAAGTTCTCTACTCATTTATTCACTTTACCAGATGGGTGTTGAAACTCCCCCCATTACAACATTATTTAGAAAGCAAGGAAGAAAAAGGAAAAGAAAGGTCAGCCTTGGACTAGTAGATGAAAATTTCCTTCAAATGTCCAGTAAACATCCACTTTTATCTCGGTATTCAGAAGTGTGCCATATGAACATCACTTGTAATTAAACATTCTAGAAAGATGAAGTTTTAGCTTCCGTGATAGAGTGAATCAGAGTAAATTAATTAAAATGTATATGGAATGAACATTGATTACCAGTCGCGGAGGTGGGCATACTTGAATGACCAGAGATGGCAGAAGGGAATTACAGGCAAACAAAGACAGAGGGTTGTGAAGAATAGTGAATAACACGGTGGGGATCAGAAAGCAGAGATCCTTGAAAATCGACCACAGAAGTTAGGAAACATTATTTAAAAACATGGAAAAAAGATTCAAGAGAAAGGTATAAATACATAAAGCCAGGATTCTACCATGCAGTTGAGGATGGCAGGATCACAGTAAAGGAACATAAAATAAAAAGCCCCTGATTTAAAAGTGTCAGTTGTGACTTTTGAGGAAAAAAAAAAAGTCTGGTAGACTCTCTGGAAAATAACAATATATTTTGCTTCCGTTAATTGGTAGAAGAGACTAGAAACTAGGAAGACGCACAGATATTTTCAGAAGTCTTATTGTCAAGGAAGAAAGGAATCAAGTTAAAAAAGCCTTAAAGTTTGTGTTGTTGTTTGTATGTTGATGAGGAAACTTTAGCATGTGTGAAAAATGTTGGTAGAAAGAGATTGAAAAGGAAAGGAGAGAAGATGCACAGTTTATTTTTTTCATAGATGATTTACTTATTTTTGACTATTCAAAGTCCAGTGATGTAAGTAATGATACACAGACTGATAAACTTCTTACATGTATTTCAAATATTTTAATAAGAGGGGATAACATGCATTGGATACAGATATTTTATGATAGCAAAATTCATGAGTAACTACCTCAAAATATTGTTGTAAATATGTAATTATTAATACATATAAATGCTGAAAATGGGTCCTATCATATATTATAAGCTGTGCATTGTTATAATTAATAATAACTAGTAATACTCTTTTATAGGTACTGTCTTGTACAGAAACTGCAGTGTATATAATTTAATAAATGGATCTGAAGTAATTCACTTACTAAATCAGAGTCCTATCTCAGATGTATCTGAGCCCAAATTCCACAGAATTTCAGCCGGAAGAACAAATTTGAGGAAGACCTTAGAGTTGTGTCAACAGATGGGGTATAATCACAGACCGGACGTAAGGGACAGAGTTGCGGTGTGGAGTGGAAGTTGTCATGGGCAATGGGCAATCCTGAGGCGAATGCTAGGCTCTCAAAATAAGGCTTCAGTTATCAAAGTGGCCTCAGGTGGGAACTCATCTCAGCAGTCAAATGGTACCCAATGAGAGCTCAGGTTTGCGTCAGTATCCGCCTTGTGGTATTTGCTATTTTAGTGTGATGCTTCCTCAATTCCTAAAATCATGATAATTAGCTTGGCAGTATACTTCTCAGCATTGATGGAACCTGAGTTTAGTTGGACAATATCTTTAAGGCATTGAGGTATAATGGCTATGAAACTAGAATTGAGTGCTGAGTCATCTTTTTCAGAATGAAAAGTTTGCAACTAACATTCAGGATAAAAACTACCAGGAGTGACTTATCCTTTAAACAAATTTTGTTAATGATGTATCAAGTGTTGTTATACAGATTTAACAAACATTTTATTTATGGACAAATAATAATGCCAACATTGCATAACAATGTCATAAAGGTCAGACGAGGGGTGTTTATAATTAAAGTACACTGTTATTCCAGTGTTTCTCTGAAGTTTTCTAAAACTAAATATATGCTATAAAATTTCCAGAGTATCCAACAATGAAATAAATACTGAGTTTATACTTTCAAATTCAACAGGAAAACTGTGATTAAACCTAATAATTATAAATTGACTGTGAAATGTTTTAATAAAGATAAAGATATATGGAATATAGTTTAAAAAAAAGTTTAGTTATATACTTTTCATGCATGTGTGCTAAGTGGTTTAATTCATGTCTGATTCTTTGTGACCCCATGGACTATAGCCACCAGGCTACTCTGTCCATGGGATTCTCCAGGCAAAAATATTAGAATTGGTTGCCACGCCCTCCTCTAGGGTATCTTCCTGACCCAGGGATCGAACCCATGTCTCTTGTGTCTCCTTCATTGGCAGCTGGGTTCTTTACCACTAGTGCCACCTAGGAAGCCCAAAATACTTCTCATAAGTGTAACTACAATTTAAGGAAATGAAACTTAGTGATACATACTTTTGTAGTTACTATTAAGCTTTATTGGAAAGGTTTTAAGTTTTTAAGACAATCATATATATAGATATTGATATATAACTATTTCTCTGTCCATGGGATTCTCCAGGCAAAAATATTAGAATTGGTTGCCACGCCCTCCTCTAGGGTATCTTCCTGACCCAGGGATCGAACCCATGTCTCTTGTGTCTCCTTCATTGGCAGCTGGGTTCTTTACCACTAGTGCCACCTAGGAAGCCCAAAATACTTCTCATAAGTGTAACTACAATTTAAGGAAATGAAACTTAGTGATACATACTTTTGTAGTTACTATTAAGCTTTATTGGAAAGGTTTTAAGTTTTTAAGACAATCATATATATAGATATTTATATATAACTATTGAATATATATCAGTATATATGATTGAAATATATAACTATTGAAAAGGAAGAAAACTAAATGTCAATATTTACAAATAAGATCATTTATGTAAAAACCATAATTGACACTCCAGACAGATTATAGAAAAAAATAAGTATCTAGGAGGTAGCTGCTCATGAGATCAAGAAAAACTTAGATTTTTTTTAAACAGGCACAAACAACAACTATCATAACCAGGCTAAACTTTGCTATTTACTTATTTGTACCAGACTCTTCTCATCACTTTAGGTGTTTGGAGTCATTCAAGCCTCACAACAACATTAAGAGACAAATGCCCCAACACCTCATTGTAGAGTCTGACCTATTTTATATGGAAAAATTGGTGTGTAACTGAATTGGCATTTGCAATTCAGTAAAGAATAGATGGTGTAAGGGCAAGTGGTAAGCAATATGGAAAAAGCATGAAATTGGATTTCTCCCTTAAAACCATACTAAGAAGTATTTGCAAGTTAACTCTCTCCTCTACTTTGAGTGTTTGCTCAGATGTCATCCATCTTAGCAATGATGCCTTCCTCCTCCAAACTTTTTAGAAATTTGCAATGTGTCCCTCTGCCCTGTGTGTCTGATTTCCCATAGCTCATTCTAAAGATTTTCCTCCATAGAACATTGCTGCTGCTGCTGCTAAGTCACTTCAGTCGTGTCCGACTCTGTGTGACCCCATAGACGGTAGCCCACCAGGCTCCCCCGTCCCTGGGATTCTCCAGGCAAGAACACTGGAGTGGGTTGCCATTTCCTTCTCCAATGCATGAAAGTGAGAAGTGAAAGTGAAGTCGCTCAGTCGTGTCCGACTCAGCGACCCCATGGACTGCAGCCCACCAGGCTCCTCCGTCCATGGGATTTTCCAGGCAAGAGTACTGGAGTGGGGTGCCATTGCCTTCTCCATAGAACATGTCACCTTCTTACATAATGTTTGATTTGCTTACTCATTATGATTATTGTTCTTATCTTCTCTCTTGAAAAGTAACTCCACAAGGATGGGAGACCTTACCTTTCTTCTAGTAATGAATCTCAAGTGTCCAGGAGGGTCCCTGGCACATAAAAAGTGCTGATTAAATATTCTGAACTGGGGTATAGCTCCATCAGTATTAATCAGTAGATTTGGGAGTTAAGTTGGAATTATACAGTAATTAGTACCCGGTTTACCACATAAACTGATTTGTGTTTCTGAAAGAAAAAAAAAATTCCTTTAAAAACCTTGAAGGTGAAGGTGAAGTCGCTCAGTCGTGTCCGACTCTTTGCGACCCCGTGGACTGTAACCTACTAGGCTTCTCTGTCCATGGGATTCTCCAGGCAAGAATACTGGAGTGGATTGCCATTTCCTTCTCCAGGGGATCTTCCCAACCCAGGGATCGAACTCAGGTCTTCCGCGTTGGAGGCAGACACTTTAACCTCTGTGCCACCAGGGAAGCCCTAGTAAGTTGTAATTCATTCACTGTGATTTTGGGCTCTTTACTCACTGTATAAATATGAAATAAGCAAAGCCAAAATCTAGTTAATATACAAATAAGATGTTTGCTATGTGTATTTTATTAAGTGTATTTTATGTCATATGTATCACTGTTCTAAGAGGTTGGAGAATCTGCATGCCAAATACTAGAGATAAAGAAATCTTGACTTGGAGTTCTGTTGATTTACTAAGTGATCATAAGCATATATTTTATATAAAATATAAATGTAAAAGCATGTATTTTATATAAACTATAAACAGGCATCAGGTATGTCTGTCTTATTCATTGTTGAATCCCAAACATGTGTCATTGAATGAAAATAAATAGTGTCGGATGGGTGATCTGTCTTAAGTGAAAGGGTAGAGACTGAAAGGCATAACTAGATGTCAGTGATTGAACCAGCTGTATGAACACATTTCACTCCATCCTGTATAACCTACAACCCTCTCAGCACAAAGTCTTGTCCACTCACAGTTTGACTTTGACCAGATAAATATCATTTGTGGTCTGTAATTTTTAAAGCTCAGTGGCAGGCTACGTGTAGTTGTACAAAGGGGATCTCCTCATTGTAAGTGCTGAAAATGCTGTAAGTTACCTCTTATAAAGTAATAATTGTTACTATCTTGCACAATAACCTTTCAAAAGATATGCTTCTTTCTGAGTTAAAAGTACCAGATTTAAATGCAAGAGAGACAGGAATAAATGAAAGATTACTGAAAAAAATAAAGAATTTTTTAAGAGAGGGTATAATGAACACACCCATATTTATGTATATATACAGGTATATATAGAGTGAATTAAGTAAATGTTTGTATATGCCAACATTTCTATATCAAACTATATATACATGTATGCATTTATAAAACTGCATAAATATCTATTGACATTTATTTAATCATATTGCCCTTTCTGTTAGTCCAGGAATCAAATTAGGCTAAAAGTCTAAACTCCAAGATTATAAGTAGCTCTGTTCTGTGCATATATATTACCTATTATTGAGATTTCTTATTAAATGTGAATTAAGCTTTGTAAATTCTCCATTACTTAATTTGCTAAAACATTCATCTTAATGTTTCTCAGTCACAAAAATAAATGCATGTTTAATATTAGCATAAGTGCTACAATTGCTAGAGGGAAACGTGGTTTTAAGTGTCTAACACTGAAAAATATAGTTTTTATTTCATTAGCATAAGTGGAATATTGACAGTACTTCACAATCAAAAACAGAAAATGTAGTCACTTTTTCTTGTCATTTTGAGAAAGATAGTAAAAGCCAACTTGATGAAGAGGTGATACCCAGACACCCATTAACTGATGCTCATTGTCAAATATTCCTGACAAAACTTGGCCTTAGTTTGGGGTCAGACCACTGAGACTTTGCATAAATTCTATTACATCAAAGTGAACTTGGACTTTCCCCCCTAGGTAATTTTTTATATAAACTTCTTAATTAATTTTGTATTCACTTATTAATTCATTTAAATTGAGAAAAACACTAAGAAACATTTAAAGTCTTTTTGCATGAATGTCATTTTATGTCATTTTGATACAAAATAAAACATTATATATATGTGTGTGTGTATATATATATATAGGTGTGACCACTTATAGAAATATATATATATATAAATAATTGGTATATTTGTTTTCTAACATTATGACATCTGATTGGACAGTTTAAAAGAACTCATTCATTTGAAATTGTCCTCAGAATAAGAGAGACTAGTTACTCACCATTAAAATACATTGTCAGAGAAACTTTGTGGCTTAAGGTGTGCGTTTAAGTTACGTACAATAAACTGAGCTTTAGAAATAATGGTTTATGTTTCATTTTCTATATGTATAATGAAGTAATACTTATGTAGTATTTTTTGACAATAAGTATTAGGACACAATTTAAACTAGTTAAATGGAACAAAGTGTATTAGATAAAAAGGTGGTGCTTGGCACTGATACTTTCTTATACTAGAGAATAGGTGTTAGTCACTTGCTTGTGTCTAACTCCTTGCAACCTCATGGGCTATACCCACAGGGTTTCTCTGTCTGTGGAATTCTCCAGGCAGGAATACTGGCGTGCATTGCCATTCCTTTTCCAGGGCATCTTCCCGATGTGGGGATCAAACCCGGGTCTCCTGTGTTGGAGGCAGATTCTTTTTACCTCTGAGCCACCAGTAAGAATATCTTATTAGTTCACTCCTATTCCCTGGTAGCTCAGTCAGTAAAGAATCTGCCTGCAGTGCAGAGACCTGGGTTCAATTCCTAGGTCAGGAAGATCTGCTGGAGAAGGAAATGGCGACCCTGTCCAGTATTCTTGCCTGGAAAATCCCATGGATAGAGGAGCCTGGCAGGCTACAGGCCATGGAGTCACAAGAGTTAGACACAATTTAGCAACTAAACCACCACAAGCTTTTCATATAGATATACACATTATAATTTTGTTTCCAGACAAATAATTTGAAATATTTCTACTCATGATACTATTAGTGATAATTATCATGTATTGAATCTTACTCTCACAGTAGCCTAAGAACATAATTGCTATTATTGGGTATATTGGAGATAAAAATGACACAGATAGATTAAATAATTTAACTAAAGATCAACTGAAATTACACAAAATGACATTTTATGTATACTTCTTATATACAATTAAGTAACTTTCATTCACACAATCAATAAATCAATGTGAACAGAGTAAACAAGTTTGTTCAGTTAGTGGAAACAGTGAGGAAAGATGGAAAAATGAGGAGGTTGACCTCAGTGTTTAGTAGAAAGCTTGAATGTTTTCCTGAAAGATTTGTAAAGGAGAAATGCGTATCCAGAATGCTGTTTTGCTATTAGACCAATGGGAAATAAAAGTACTGTGAATGCTGGGTTTCTTTGTAGTTCTGCAACATATTGATTTTTCCAGCAGCCCAGTTCTCTAATTCTCTGGATCCTGGTGTCTCTGTAAGGTGGTGATTAGCACTCTTAACCTTAGATTAAAGAATTTCTTCTTTGTCCAGATGTCATTATTTGAATTTCACATGTCTTTAGAATTGGAAAAATTGAAAGGACCTATGTAATAGTGCAGAACCTTTAGTTTTTAGAAACATAATTGTCAATATAGTGATTAAAAAAATTGAACAGCTCCTACTAGCGTGCCAAAGTTACTGGCCTGTACACATACTGTAAAATAAGCTGAAAAATAAAGTCAAGACATTTAAAACTATTAACAAAATAACTGTATGATCACATAACAATTATATGTGGGAAGCATATCTTCCTATACTCAGGTGAATATACTCACTGAAGCAAACTGAGGAAAACACCAAAATATGAGATTAGAAAAAAGAACATTCCAACTGTATATGTGCTGTCTCTTATACACATCTAGATGTGTATAAGAGACAGGTATAACCTACAACCCTCTCAGCACAAAGTCTTGTCCACTCACAGTTTGACTTTGACCAGATAAATATCATTTGTGGTCTGTAATTTTTAAAGCTCAGTGGCAGGCTACGTGTAGTTGTACAAAGGGGATCTCCTCATTGTAAGTGCTGAAAATGCTGTAAGTTACCTCTTATAAAGTAATAATTGTTACTATCTTGCACAATAACCTTTCAAAAGATATGCTTCTTTCTGAGTTAAAAGTACCAGATTTAAATGCAAGAGAGACAGGAATAAATGAAAGATTACTGAAAAAAATAAAGAATTTTTTAAGAGAGGGTATAATGAACACACCCATATTTATGTATATATACAGGTATATATAGAGTGAATTAAGTAAATGTTTGTATATGCCAACATTTCTATATCAAACTATATATACATGTATGCATTTATAAAACTGCATAAATATCTATTGACATTTATTTAATCATATTGCCCNTATATATATATATATATATATATATAAAACATATATATATTTATATATAAAACATATATATTTATATATAAAACATATATATATTCATATATAAAACATATATATATTTATATATATAAAACATATGAAATATGTATATTTAATATATTTATAAAGAGAACATTTACAATATTACATATATGTATGTATATTGAATTAATAAAGGACACTGTTTCTAAAATTAGCTCTGATATAGTTTAGCAACAGACTTAGTCCATAAAGTAGATCTTCTTACATGATGTGATGGGATGACCCAGAGGGATGGTACAGGGAGGGAGGTGGGAGGGGAGTTCAGAATGGGGAACACGTGTACACCCAGGGCAGATTCATGTTGATGTATGGCAAAACCAATACAATATTGTAAAGTAATTAGCCTCCAATTAAAATAAATTTAAATTAAAAAAATAAAGACATTTCAAAAATTCAATGTTTCCACAAGTTTTACATATTCATTGCATGATGCAAGAAAATTTACAGGTGCTATATTATTTTAGTTAAGATTTTAAAGGCTCCTTACTGCAGAAAACTGATGTTGAAGAAATAACAAGCTGCTGTTGTTGTTCAGTCACTGAATTGTGTATGACTCTTTGTGACCCCATGAACTACAGCACACCAGGCTTCCCTGTCCTTCCCTATCTCCCTGAGTTTGCTCAGACTCATGTCCAGTGAGTCAGTGATGCCATCCAACCATCTCAGCCTCTGTTGCCTTCTCCTCTTGCCCTCAAACTCCAGGCAACAATATGGGAGTGGGTTGCCATTTCCTTCTCTAGGGAATCTTCCCCTCCCAGGGATCAATCCCGATCTGTGTTGCAGGCAGATTATTTACTTCTGAGCCACCAGGGAAGCCTTCAGTATTAACTGAATGATCGTATTTGGGAAAACAGCTTTCTTCCCCCTTTGGAGCATAAAGTGAAGTATACTAGGCACTGGAGAAGTGCTAAAAATCTGATGCCAAATATGCCCAAATAACAGCCTAGTGTAGCAATCAGGTTAGCCCTGATTGAATTAAATGAACTGATAATTTAGTTGTTGTATCAGTTGATGTGACTAAGCATTCAGTCATTTCAAAGGTAAATTTTAGAGTAAAACTCTTTTTGATAGATATCTTTTGATGACAATACTGCAGTTAATTTTCATTGAATTTACGCTTTTTAAATTCTATCACAGATATGATTGCATGTGCTGTCTAAATCACACAGGTATTTTAGCTGTTTTGTGTTTCATTGTACATCTGTGATTTTTCAGAGGAAAAATGCCTATCATTGGAGTTTATAGATTAACTGCTGGCTGTAAGCCAAAGGAAGAAAATTGAGTCATAAATAATTGTAGGATGACTCACATCATAGTTATTAAGAAAATTAGAATGTATTGCCAATTATAAAAACCCATTAACTGTGTGTAATGTAAAATAAACTGTTGGTTTGGAGATACATTTTGGTGCCAAAAAAAGTTTCTTTTTTAAATTTTTTTTTATTAAAATTACCTTAGTCACATATTTGCCTTTTTTCCTAGGCAACTATGAATATTGCCTATCAATAGAAAAGCATTTACCAAAATGAGGTTTATGGAGCCGTGATGGGGGAGCTCTAAGAAAAAAAATGAAAAAACTTGTGGAATGATGAGGCAGTCACTGCCAGGAAAAAGGACCTCTGCTCAGAAGACACTGGTTATCTTTCCTCCCTCACTTGAAGAGTCTCAGAAGGCTTGTGGTGCTAAGACCTATATCATGTTGTTTAACCTAGTGAGTCCCCAAATTGTTTGGCATTGGTAATTCTTTACAAATTCACATACCTTCATTTCCATGATATATATTTTGGGAGAAGCTGTGATAGTGTTAACTCCACAATAGATAGCCAAATGAGCTCCTAAGACCAATTACTTCTTTTTCTTTCCAAGAGCTTCATTTCCTATTTCAGCTTCATCTTTATAAGAGGCAGTCATTTACTGACAGTACTAGATCTTCAACAAAATGAGTAATACCTATTTCTGACCATGAGTTATACTTACAAAGCAAAGTATGATTATTATAGCATCTTGTAGAACTTGCTCTCAAATATCATTTAAGCCCTTCTATATTTGCTGACACTTTGAACACTCACTCATTATTTTTTTTTTCTTTTCCCTTTGGTACTGCTTTATTGACGTCTCTGTACCCATATTACAAATTTCCCCCCTGCCAATCTTCACACAAACCCTGCAAGGCAAGGTATTTGTTATTTTTCTTTGCCAAAGATAAGACAACTAGCTTAAAGTAATCTAACATGACCATGATCACTGAGAGACAGATTCAGGATATGAACTTGAGTGAGTTTAGCCAGTTACAGAGATGTGTCACTCACAAGCCTCCTTCACAACTGCAGGCTGGATTCAAGGAGCTCTGGAACATACACTGTAGTTCAAATCTGAACTCAAGGGTGGGGATGCTATTCAGTTTGATTGCTCTCATATGTAATAGTAGTTTGCATTCTTAGGAGATGCTTGCTAAATGTTGAATTATCTTATGTACTTAGTGGACAATTACAGTATTGTTTTAATGGGGAAGTGTGCTCAGATTCAATGCATCCAACTTACAAATATATGTAGGCTGAGAATTAACTCTATCACATCAATTTATGTTTCTTACACTTGACTGTCATTTGCAGAAATTGATATTTGATGAGTAAGTGTGTTGTCGGCTGAGGTGGTCGACTGATAAATCTGAAAACATCTCAGAAAACAGAGTCTGGTGTCTGTGGAATTGTTTCTTTTTTTTTCTTTTCTTTTTTAATTTGGCCTAAATTCTTAAATGATACAAATTTACAGTTAAAGAAGAATTCTTAGGATCTTATATTTGAGACAAAAGACTCAAAATTTCAGGGTTTTTGGCAGCATGCATAGAAGAGATTCCAGATACATAGTTAATATTTCTTCTCTGGGAATGTCTGTTTAATAGAGTAACTGTCTTTTTATATAGTATGCCTGATGGGGTTATTAAATAATTTAAAAGGATTATGTTATCAGTGAGAAACTAATATTCTCATGGAGATAGAATGAAATCCACACAATAGTTTACTAACAATACAGAAATATTTAATCATTCTTATATTTGCCCTGAGGACTTAAAAATAAGAAGATTATTTGAATTGTGAATCCACTTATTGAAAAGGCTATTCTAAGGGGAAAGAAAGAGCGAGACTAATTTCTAACTAGTGTTCCACAGAGCGAGTTGAATGGGAACAAACTTTGTGTGAGAATATAAAGAATGTAGAAAATGTTTCCATTTGGAGATGTGTATGTATCAGTTTCCTAGGGTTGCTGATAGATACAAAGTACCAAAAACTGGGTGGCTTAAAACAACAGAAATATTTTGCTTCCTAGTTAGGGAGCCCAAAACTCAGCCTCGAGTTGTCAGCAGGACCACGTTTTATCTGATGAGTGTCTAGCAGGTTTCCTTGCCTCCTTCGGGGTGTGATGCTTGCCACCAGTTCTTGGTACTCTTAGCTTGCTTCTGCAGCACTGCAATCTCTGCTTCCATTCACACAGCATTCGGACCGCCTGTGTCTGTCTCTACCCGCACTTTCCTCCTCTTATATGGACACCAGTCCACTCTAAGGAGCCTGTCTTAAGTTGACTATATCTAAAATACTCTATTTCTAAGTCAGGTCACACTCACAGGCATCAGCAGTTAGAACTTCACCATCACTTTTCGGAGGTCATAGTACAGTCCATAACAGTGTATATCTACTCAAATCAAGGAAGTGAATATATGCATCATTAAAGAATGAGAGATGGTGGCTACACATCATCCAAGTCACTATGAAGGGGCTGAAGGGTCAGAATGGGTAGGCTTGGTGCGCTTGATGTTTGTAGAGCAATACATTTTTAGTGCAAAATGGATACTTTTGACTTTTTTTCTTTTAAAAGTGATTTGGAAAACAGACGTAAGTGATGTATTCTAAGGAAAATGAAATTTTAGCAAATTGGAAATCTTAAAGCACCGTAGTGCCATCATCATATAGCCATAAGTTTTCTGGAGCATTTGATACCATTTGGTAATAGGCAGCAGTGTAGAATAAAACTCTTAGCCAGCTGAGTTCGGGCAGCTAATCTCTGAAAGTAGAGTTTAAGCTGTAGAAGTTTCTGCATTCTTCATAAAATGCATATTGTCCAATTCAATATGAGAATGAATGTATTGTTTCCGTAAATTTATAGTTTTATCCTGGAGACTGTAACCTTTGCTTCCTAGAATGAAGCATGGTAAATATGGTATATCTGAATGATAGCATTCAGTTCAGTTCCGTTGCTCAGTCGTGTCCAATTCTTTGCAACCCCATGAATCACAGCACACCAGGCCTCCCTGTCCATCACCAACTCCCGGAGTTCACTCAGACTCATGTCCATCGAGTCAGTGATGCCATCCAGCCATCTCATCCTCTATTGTCCCCTTCTCCTCCTGCCCCCAATCCCTCCCAGCATCAAACACGTCATATGCAAAGACGGTGTAATGAGCAAAGCTGTGATGGGGTCATATTCATACCATGGATTATAGTACACGATGCAACTATATATAGTGCATGATAACTATATGACATAACTATGTCTTATAAATTAGTCAATTCATTTCTAAAATTGCTGCCATACATCTTTCTAAAGACTCCTGACAGGAAAATGAAGTTTCAGATGACTTCTAGTAATATTATAGGATTCTAGTAAAAAGATGAGTTTGTGGTAGCAAACAGAAACCAAGTCACACTTACCTTAAGCAGAAACAATTTACTGAAAGGGTATTGAAAGTTGGGCTGATAAACTTCGAAATAGTAGAATCCTAATATGTAACCTAATTTCCGGAAGAAATAAAGAAGCAGCATATTAATTTTTTAATTCAATTTTTTTGAAATCTGAATAACCAGTCTGAGAATGGCACTACTGGTATTTCAATCACTATTTGTCTTAGAATAGATATGCTTCTACCCTACCCTATCCTTTGTCCAGGTCACTGCTTAACATCACTCTGCTGCTAAGTCACTTCAGTCATGTCCGACTCTGTGTGACCCATAGACGACAGCCCACCAGGCTCCCCCATCCCTGGGATTCTCCAGGCAAGAGTACTGGAGTGGGTTGCATTTCCTTCTCCAATGCATGAAAGTGAAAAGTGAAAGTGAAGTCACTCAATCGTGTCCGACTCTTAGCGACCCCATGGACTGCAGCCCACCAGGCTCCCCCATCCATGGGATTTTCCAGGCAAGAGTACTGGAGTGGGTGCCATTGCCTTCACTCTAGGTGAAAGCATTAATTTGCCAAGTTGATATACATGCCACATCAAAAGAAAAAATCTGGCCCCCATGGCTTCTGTAGTGGAAAGGAGTTCTTTTCATCAAGACTACACATGAGATAGTTACTACCCCAAATAGAATTTGGCTTAAATTAGGATAGAAAATTACTTTACTGACAAAGCTCCACCTAGTCAAAGCTATGGTTTTTCCAGTAGTTGGACCATAGAGAAAGCTGAGGGCTTAAGAATTGATGCTTTTAAACTGTGGTGTTGGAGAAGACTCTTGAAAGTCTGGACTTCAAGGAAATCAAACCAGTTAATCCTAAAGAAAATCAGTCCTGAATATTCATTGGAAGGACTGACGCTGAAGCTGAAACTCCAATACTTTGGCCACCTGATGTGAAGAATCAACTCACTGGAAAAGACCCTGATGTTGGGAAAAATTGAAGGCAGGAGGAGAAGGGGATGACAAAGGATGAGATGGTTGGATGGCATCACTGACTTGATGGACATGAGTTTGAGCAAGCTCTGAGAGTTGGTGATGGACAGGGAAGCCTGGCATGCTACAGTCCATGGGGTCACAAAGAGTTGGACATGACTGAGTGACTGAACTGAACTGAGGATACCAAATAGATGCTGGGTATAAGGAGTAGTAATGTCGGAACAGTTAATAATATTGGTAGCACTGTGTACCTGGAGTAGTGATGCCAGAGTAGTTAACAATATTTATAATGAAATGATGTCATAACATTAGACAGATAACCTCAGAAGATAATCTTGTTAAAAATGTGAACCAAGAGTCTGCATAAAATCATGTAAAACAGAACGGCCTTTTTTGGAAGCATGATGAGAAATACATTGTGATGAGCCAATTTTGTTTCACTAATCCTCAGTGGCGGTAAATGGGATAAATTGTTGCCAAAACTCCTCACTGTGTGTTTTTATTTTTTTATTTTTAGATTGATGTCCTTTTCCCCATCATTACGTATTTCCCAAACCCCATTCTCACATCCCATGGCTTTTGCTCCCCTCATTCATTGCCTTTTCCTTCTTGTTGCTATATCATCATTTCTCAGAGAAATGGGAAAATATATGTAATCTATCATGTGAACTTGTATTGCAACTTCATTTTTCTCTTCTGAAATATACTTCTGTAAATGTTACATGAGACATGAATTTTATGTCTATTTTATTCCACAATTCTGTTTCAAGAAACAAACAAACAAAAAAAATCCATAAAACGATCTCAAGTAGAGGAGACTTAACTTTAAGGAGGCATTTGGCAAGAGAAAACATCAGTAGATGCCATAGAAGATGAGCTACTGCGAGGTCTCTTGGGCCAGGAAGTAATCTTGTCCTCCATCTTTCAGGACCTGATGCACCTGGTTCCTCATTTTCTCTGCTTCTGTCTGTCTCCTCTTTCATTCTACATCTGCTGCTTGGCCAGCCCTGAATCAAAGGGCCCTTGGAGGTCCAGTTCATATTCTAGATTAGCTACAACTCTCGTTCTCTTGGAAAGAACAAGAGCTAATATAAGGTACAGAAGTGTCCCAGTTATTACCTCTTTTACTCACATCTCCAAACTGTCATTACTCTCTTCTTGGCTTGTAACTCCAAAAATATTAAGTATTTCTCAACACTAAAGAAATACAAACAGAAAAAAAAAAATCATAACTTCTATTGCTCCCCAAAGATACTCCTGTTCCTGCCAAATTCTCAGGTTACATTCACTCTCTCTACTTCCTTAGACTTGTTCAACTCTTTGATTCTTGAAACTTCCCTTCTAATAGTTACCCTCTGCTGCTGCTGCTGCTGCTAAGTCGCTTCAGTCGTGTCCGACTCTGTGCGACCCCATAGACGGCAGCCCACCAGCCTCCCCCGTCCCTGGGATTCTCCAGGCAAGAACACTGGAGTGGGTTGCCATTTCCTTCTCCAATGCAGGAAAGTGAAAAGGGATAGTGAAGCCGCTCAGTCATGTCCGACTCCTAGTGACCCCATGGACTGCAGCCTATCAGACTCCTCCGTCTATGGGATTTTCCAGGCAAGAACACTGGAGTGGGGTGCCATTGCCTTCTCCAATAGTTACCCTCTCTCCTTCCTTATTCTTTTTATATTCAAGTAGCTCCAGATGCCACTATTGGCCAGCTATTCCTTGAAATTCTCTGCATTGAATCTTTGGGTGCAGTAGGAAGAGTCAGGTAGACTTGGGTTCAGATTGTAATTTTACCACTTCCTGCCTTCAGGCACGCCATGTCAGCAGAGAGCTTAATACACAAAGTTAGAAAGTGAAAAATATTTCTTATTCATATGGTGAAAGTGAAGTGAAGTTGCTCAGTCGTGTCCGAATCTTAGCGAGCCCATGGACTGCAGCCCACCAGTCTCTTCCATCCATGGGATTTTCCAGGCAAGGGTACTGGAGTAGGGTGCCATTGCCTTCTCCGTGAATAAGGTGTAATTCGCTGTAAAATGAAAAAAATTGAATACTGAGTTTCAAAGTACAGCAAGGAGAGATAAGAAAGCCTTCCTCAGTGATCAGTGAAAAGAAATAGAGGAAAACAATAGAATGGGAAAGACTAGAGATCTCTTCAAGAAAATTAGAGATACCAAGGGAACATTTCATGCAAAGATGAGCTCAATAAAGGACAGAAATGGTATGGACCTNCAGTGATCAATGCAAAGAAATAGAGGAAAACAACAGAATGGGAAAGACTAGAGATCTCTTCAAGAAAATTAGAGATACCAAGGGAACATTTCATGCAAAGATGAGCTCAATAAAGGACAGAAATGGTATGGACCTAACAGAAGCAGAAGATATTAAGAAGAGGTGGCAAGAATACACTGAAGAACTATACATATGATGAAAGTGAAAGTGAAGTCTCTCAGTCGTGTCCGACTCTTTGCGACCCCATGGCCTGTAGCCTACCAGGCTTCTCCGTCCATGGGATTCTCCAGGCAAGAGTACTGGAATGGGTTACCGTTTCCTTCCCCAGGGGATCTTCCCGACCCAGGGATCGAACCCGGGCCTGCCGCATTGGAGGCAGATGCCTTAACCTCTGAGCCACCAGGGAAACCCCATACGTGTGGTAAAAGATCCTAATTAATATATAAACTTCAATTGTTGTTAGCTGGAGAGGACAAATATCCATACTTTTTTCTTTAAAACCATCATTATAAAAATGGAAATTACCTAATTTCAGGTAAAACTAAAAAGAGAACTTTATGCATACTAAATGATAGGATGATCCATGAGTCAGAAACCTAGTAATATCTTTCCTTTGTATTAGTTGGAGAAGAATCATTATTAGATCATAGAAATTCCAAAGAAAAGGCATTTGCAATAATAAGGTCTGAAAATATGCTTTAAAGGTGTCATAGTGAAGAGGAACAGACACTGTAAAACATATTCATGAAAACATTTTAAGTCTATTTAATCATGTTAACTTTTATCTTTAAATAGTCATAAATATGAAATCAGTAGGTCTAAAGAAGAAATATATAAGACAACCAACTCTTTTCAGACGAATACCTGTCATATCTTTTGGAAGACAAGATTATGTAAGTGTAGAGTTCTGTATAACAAGGAGCTACATCTGAAATTCAAACAGAAATGACTATAATAGAAAGGTAGTCTATACTTTTCTAATTATCAATAGACATTAATGAAAAAGCAATAAAGAAAGAATTTCTAGTGAAACAGAAGTACTTCATTCATCATCCTACCATCATGCCAATTATAAATTGGCATGTGGGTAGGAACACCATAGAAAGAGAGTTAAAGGAGATCTTATGGTTCATGTGGCTTTTGGGTTCTATTGTGTTTCTGTGTTTTTACTTCTGGTTGTGAGAATAGAGGATGGTAAAATCAGAGGCAAGAACAAAGATAAAAACTGAAACAAAGACACTTTTATTTTTGAGTTATTTTGCAAGTCGGGAAATGATGGAAACATTGAGATAGCAAAAGAGCCTGGAGTTATCAAGAGAAATCTTTGAATTTTAAAAGATAAGATATCACTCATAGTTTGAGAGATAATGCCATTGACACTCCTAAAGCTGCAAAGAAATGTATTCTTTCTTTGTCCAATGTATAAAGAGGACTATGATAAAGTATTATTATTGCTAATATCTTTGAAGTGAGAAAGAATTTATAGCATATATGCAGGTATGTATCTGTGTGTGTGTGTGTGTGTGTGTGTGTGTGTGTGTGTGTGTGAGAGAGACAAGATTTTCACATAGAGACATGGACATAACATGGCCTTTTCTATGATGCAGTGATGGTTAGTTATGCCCAGCGGTGATCATGGTGGAAAGCTGCACTTGCTGAACTGTTGACTTCAGACATAGAACTTTCTTAAGCTTCAAATACTCTGCTTTACCAAAGCAGTGCAATTCATCCTGGTTTTTTTTTTTTTTTTTCCACTCATGATAATCCTACATGGCATGTTTATGTGTGATCTTCATTTTACAGTGTCATTATACACTATTAAGGCAAATGCCAACACTATCATAATGACTTGGTTCTGTCACTCAATTTATAAGCAGATGATGCTCATTCTATACCCTCCTTGACGTGAAGGGAAGTCAGGCCGCCTCCCAGGTTTCCTCCCTCATCACCCCCTCGGATGTCTCCCCAGCCTCCCTCCCTGTCTTCTCACTGCAATAATAATTCCCTCAGGAAGGCCCTGCAGGCTTTTAGGTTCTGTTGATGATTACAGGAATAATTTATTTTCAAATGGATGTTAATCTGATAGACGTAGTCAAATTTTCCCTGAGCTCAGGCAGAAGCAAACTTCTTCATGGCAAGTGTACTGATTCCATCCACTATTATTGTGATGGGGAAGACAAATTATCCAATTACTAAACACACTGCTCTAGGCAATACAAAATAACATCCTGATTAATCTAACTACACAGGAGAGATACTTCTGTTTAGAACAAGTCCCCTAAAAACAAACAATATTGGATTAAGAATAAAGATGAGTCATATTTGTTTGGTAGTACTTATGGATATTTGAATGATGAATAAGAGCCTCCTTAAGGTGAGAGACATTTATATAAATCTTCTTAACATATTATATAGTTAAAATTACATTCAAGAGTAAAAGTGTTAGTATATTTATGAAGTCATTCATGAGATAAAATACTAAAGATTTCATTCTGGCTCCTTCACACTAGCAAGAAACATTTCGCTTCTTTCTCCTTTGTACTTTGTATTTAAAAATGAAATATTACAGATATGGAAGTAAATGCTGAGATGGATACATGGTCACTATGGCCATGTACTATATTTTATGTTGTGAAAGTCAAATGATTCAGTTATTTCTCGGGAAAGACAGCACAAAGCAGTACACATTTTCATGAGGGGGGTAAACATTTAATTATTGTCAACCAAATTATTAAGTAATATTTTACCTTTAATAATGGACCTAATAAATCATTGGCCCTGTGAAAAATAAGGGCAGTAAAAGAAGCTAAAAATTAATTAACCTTCGACCTATGAGATCTCAGATGCTCTCATTACTGCTTGCAATCTACCTGTAGTCTTTCATGTTCATATTCTATGACCTTGATCTCTTCTGTTCATCTGCCTCCCCTATCCCCTGTCCTTGACTAAGAGATGACGGTCTTGACTGAGGTGTCTTGTGATTCTGAACACGGGCCAGCAACATAATTCACATTTCCTTGATTCTGACGTCATTTCCTGTTTCCTGCTGCCTCTTCACCTTAATCTCAGTGAGTTTCCAATCATATCCTATACACGTGGCCCCAGTTGCTGACCTGATTTCTTGTTGGATTGTTAAGTTGAAAGATGTTTGACGCAGAAGTGTGGCAGAATTGGCCTCAGGAACCTGCGTTCCCTGAGAGGGACCAAAGTCATTCATAAAATAACCTTCATTTTGCAGAGATGCAAAAGGGCATGGCCTGTCTAATAATCACATACAAAAAATTGGACTCAAAGGATCAGTGAAGGCATGCCAGTGGAGCCCAAGAATGGGGAATAATGAACCCTCCCCTCCAGGAGGGACATCGATTGGAGCTGTCAGAGAGCAAGGGCTCACATACACAGCCAGGTGACTTCAGTCAACTCAGACCAGTAGAACTGTAAATGTCAAAGCAGGCCACCTCATATGCAGAGGTCAGCACACTTTTTTTTTTTTTTCTGGTGTGAAGCTTTACTAATGGATGAGTGTTAGTCGAAAATGTCTGTCAAATCACCCACATTATATAATTTTAATTTTAGAAAAATGCAATTCCAAACTTCCTTTAAATATTGGCTGTTCCACTTTCTACAAAGGTGACATTGATAAGTTATTAAATGTGCTAAGTCACAGTTTTCTCAAATGTAAAAAGAGAGAAAAAAAAAATTGTATCTATGTCACAAAGCTCATGATAAAACCCAATGATTTAGCCCATAGGAAATCACCTAGCCATGTTACTTGATAAAAAGTGTGATTAATAATACCTTTTTTAAACAGCAAGATTAGTAAGGCATCCTAATTAATATCCTAACACATCTCAAATAATACATTCATTTCCTCCATTTTTTTTTTTAGAAAGGAGATATTCATGTGTTTTGTCCTGAGATACTTGGTTTTAAGAAACAGAAAAGTACTCACACCAGACAGAGAAAAAGGGGATCCGATGAAATGAGCTTTTATCTCTGTTCTCTCATTTTCAGACCTCCTAAGGCATACTGTGGCTCTGATAACTGAGGGAGTTGCGACCAAAGTCAGAGAAGTTGGCTTTCGATAGATCCTTTGGGAGATGCTAGCAGGAAGTATAAAAGATCTTATTATCTATGATAGATGTGACAAGATGACCCCCAGTGACCTACACGCCCACTCCTTCATACCCTGTGGAGTCCATTGACTCTGGGCTTGGTCAGGTAACTTGCTGTGACTGGTATGTATCACCAACAATGATCTGAGCAGAGGCTGGGTAAGCACTGCACACTGGGGCTTGCTATCTTGAAATATTCCATTATGGGACAAGTTCCATGCTGTAGGAAATCTAGGTGCTTCTTCTGAAAGAAAAAGTTCCTGGGAGAGGTTCTGGAGGCTAAAACGGCACAGGGAGAAAGTGGTCACTGAGCCAGCTTCCAGCTGAATACAGTCCATGAGTGACCTCAGCAGCACTGCAGCATGCCACAGAAAGACATCCCGATAACTCACATGGTTAGGAGAAGTAATAAACGGCTGCTGTTTTAAGCCAGTAAGTTTTGGAGTGGTCTGTTTCACAGGAATAGATAAACTGAGACCTTGTCTCTGAGATGATATGGTGGGGTACTGTGGTCAGCATCTCTCTCACCGTTTCTCCATCCTCAAGATGCTCAGGTTCATTTTTTGTCACCATGACAATTTGCACAGGAGGCTAAGCTTACAAATAATGGAAACTCAGAAGGAGAAGGTCTAAATTAAGCTAGATGACACAGATGAGAAAAAGAAGAATTCCCAATACCACAAAACCCATCTGGCTGTATCATAAATGGTAAAGCAAATGAAATGGCTCATGTGACCAAAGATGATTAAAGTAGGAGAGTTAAGTGAAGCCTCCTCCTTCGTTTCTTTTCAGTATCTTTAGTTCTGCACTTCTCCTTGTGTGGCTTCAATGTCAGGTGTCTTTCCCCATAGACAAAAGTGGATAACCACATAGCTCTTCCTTGACATGCAGAAAGAGGGAGAGACAGCCCCTTCCAAAATGTCAGGCACAACTTCTGTCTTCCTTGAATTGCTCTGAGTCGTGGAGGTAAAGGGAAAGCCATGCACTCAGTGACTTTGAGCTGTTACAGGTACATTACCAATAACCCCTGAGGCATAAAGGATGCCATTATCCTAATTGGATGAAAGTCACCAACTGTTAACCTGTAATAGGGATTAGCAAACGCCCAAATAAAGATGTCATCAGAGCCCCCATTCTCTCTTTTCTGCTCAACCAAATCAACATATTAAAATCTGTTCTGTGTGACTGGGTCTGCTTTGCATGAATCGATAGGGTAAGATGCTTTTAGCTGCAAGTAACAGAAATATCTAATTCAAACTGGGTTGGACAATAGGGTTTATCTGTGAAACTAAAATGTTCAGAGCTGGAGCCAGCTTTCTGTACTGTGTGACTAGGGCTCAGCTTCTGTTTATCTTAGATTCTCTCCACTTGCTTCTCTTCTAAGATTATTCTCTATATGGTTCTCACATGAGAAAACGGTGACAGTAGATTGGAAATGTGCATAGTTCCTAGTTTCAGACTTCCTGGGTTTGCAATCCAGCTCAATGACTGATTATAAATGTAACCTTGTACATTTGTTTAACCTCTATATACTTCAAATCTCACATACAGATTATCTGAGCAAGCACAGAATTTATGTCAGAGAAACATGAGATTTAGATAAGCTAATTCATCTGATAGAATACATGGTACCTGGCATATAATAAGCACGTCATAAATTTTAGCTCTTATTATTGTTATATTCTGTTGACATCCGGTGGGAGAAAGGGGATTCTCATAGTCATTAAATACAGATCATAAACTTGCCTTACCTTGGGTCATCTCTAAGTTAACAACCATGGCATAGATAGCCAGTCAAAACCCCTCCCTTCTAAATCACATTTATGACCTCAGGGGCTCTAATGGATCTTGGAAGACAGCCTACTGCATCCATGGAGGACATGTCCATTGCATATCCAAGTAACAAGAATGAGTTGCTACCCACTATAGTTATGAGCTTAGAGGAAAAGTGAAAGTGAAAGTCGCTCAGTCATGTCTGACTCTTTGCAACCCCATAGACTGTAGCCCACCAGGCTCCTCTGTCCAGGGAATTTCCCAGGTAAGAATACTGGAGTTGGTAACCATTCCCTTCTCCTGGGGATCTTCCCCACCCAGTGACCAAACCTGGGTCTCCTGCATTGCAGGCAGATTCTTTACCATCTGAGCCACCAGGGAAGTCCACTGAGCATAGAGGAAGTGAATGAATTAAAGGTAGTTGAACAGTAGTTCATAAATCTCCATCATCCTGCTTGTACTTTTTGGTATGGAATGTATGCCTTCAACTAAAAAATAGGATACCTGCAGATTCTGTGGTGTTTTGTGTCTGCTTACGCCAACTGTTCCCTTCATAATAGTGGGGCTACCACCTGGAGGCTTCCCAGGTGTCACAGCGGTAAAAAATGTGCCTGCCAATGCAGGATACACAAGAGATGTGGACTCAGTCTCTGGTTTGGGAAGATGCTCTGGAGTAGGAAATGCAACCTGCTCCAATATTTTTGCCTGGAGAATTCCATGGACAAAAGAGTCTGTCAGGCTGTAGTCCATGGGGTTGCAAAGAGCTGGATATAACTGAGCAACTAAGCACACAGTACTTTGTTTTATTTATTTATTTATTTTTTTAAATTTTATTTTTACTTTATTTTACTTCACAATACCGTATTGGTTTTGCCATACATTGACATGAATCCACCATGGGTGTATATTAGCTCCCAATCCCGAATCCCCCTCCCACCTCCCACCCCACATCATCTCTCTGGCTCATCCCTGTGCACCAGCTCCAAGCATCCTGTATCCTGTATCGAACATAGGCTTGTGCTTCGTTCTTACATGTTAGTTTACATGTTTCAATGCCATTCTCCCAAATCATCCCACCCTCTTCCTCTCCCATAGAGTCCAAAAGTCCTTTCTATACATTTGAGTCTCTTTTGCTGTCTCACATACAGGGTCATCACTGCCATCTTTCTATATACTTTGTTTTAAAGAGGGAAAAATGTTGGCTGAAGTTACTGAGATCTAACTACATGTGAAATAAAGCATCATGTAACCAAACAAAGAATATTTAACCAGTGCGTTTCATTGTTAACTTGGTTGTGCTAAAGAATGAAAGTGAACTCACAAGAGTGAGAATGGCTTTCAGGATACCTTCTCAAGGAATGGAGGTCTTAGGACGCTGTGCTCTTACTGCGGTAGCTGATAGATGAGAATAAGTCTCACAAATGAATGTTTCAATCAAAGCCGGGAGGATGCAAGACTGTGAGCCTGTTATCAGGTCCAGTCAATCACAGGATCTCTGAGATCAGATGAAAGGAAGGGGAAACAAGAAGCATGCTGACTATCATAATGGACAAGAGACAATTTTGGAGCCTTTAAGGAAACAGAACAGGTAAAATCAGGATACAAAGGACTGGAACTCTAAAGATAGGGACTAAAACTTTGCCACTCACTCTCAGGGCAGAGTTACTGAGGCTGGGAACCTTTGTCTTTTGCAAGCACTGTGTCAGTATTCATAAAGAAATGCAATAATAGGCAGAGTTTTCAGGTGTGATCACAGACTGTCAGTATCTCTCTCTGATGATACAGAGAAACAGTACTGATTTCATGAATCTGTAGCCAGTATTGAATACCATACTGGTACTTTGTAAATGGACCATAGAGTTTACACTACTACAAATGTTATCCATCTGATCCATGATCTTGGAAATCCATTTCACTTCTTTATTATACTTTGGACTTTCAAGGAAGCTAGGATATGAGTGACACACTCTGAAGATTGTTTTTATATTTTGAAACTAGACAAAATATGATGTGAACCCAAGTACATGGACAAAATATAATTCCAATTAGGATTCAGGTCAAACAATGGTAGGCATCTGTCATTTGTATAACACTGTTTGAACAATAAGAAATGAATAAAATAAAAAATATCCAACTCACCTTCCTTCCCTGAAATAAAACATTGGACTCTAGAGATTAATTATATGTGTAACAGCAAACTTGAAAAGCAATGAATCCTGTTTTCACCTCTTAGAAACTGAGAGTATAATCAGCCTATCAAAGTCTCTGATAAGCTCAATTATACATTAAGTTGAGCAGATTCCTAATTTTAATGATAATCAAAAGCTTGCTTGTGTGGATCATAGAGAGGCATCACTGAGGCACTAGATTTCCATGGACAAATGTGTGATATGATGTTTGTTTTAAGAATGTGTATGTTTAATATGATAGGATAAAGTTGGTGCATCAGTGGGAGGAAATGAGAATGAGACTTGGGCGGAAGAAGTTTATTACACTGCCAGGTCCCAGGGAATGGATCGGGGCGTGTCACAGAGGGAAGACAGCAGCCTCCATCAGGAGGCAGAAGAGCAGGAGCAGCAGCAGGTTTCAGCAAGGCAAGACAAGGCAGCATAAACTGTGTGGGATTGGCTCGTTCGAATGATAGCAGAGGGCTCTGGGATACCTGGTGGGTCACTCGTTGCCTGATGCCTGGCCCTCGGGATGCTTTAGAGTGGTGAAAGGACTGGCTTGGTGTGTGTGAGAGAGATAAGGGTGGAGTTGGAGGTATGAACCCAGGACTGGTTGGTTTGCATATGAAAGGCACTCTCTTAGGTTAGGTATTATCTTCTTTGCTAGCCCTGGGAAGAGCATCTCTCTCTAGCCAGAAAGGTTTCTAACATGTCAAAGCATAATATACAGAAAAAAAAATTTTTTTAAGAGTTTATAATACAGTATTCTGGTTCTTTCTTATCAAAGTGCGCATGTTAAAAAAAAAAAAAAACATTATGGCTGAAAAATGAAACATTGTGGATGGTCATGCATAAAAATTAGAATTTGGGGAATATTTTACAGAAAGTGAGCATTTATAGCAAATATTTAATTTTTAATACTTTTTATTGAAGTATAGTTGATTTAAAACTTTATATTAGTTCCATGTTTACAGCAGAGCGATTCAGATATGTATATTTTTTCAGATTCTTTTCCCTTATGTGCTAAGTCACTTCAGTCATCTCCAACTCTGTGCAGCCTTATGGACTGTAGCCCTCCAGGCTCCTCATGGGATTCTCCAGGCAAGACTACTAGAATGGATTGCCATTCCCTTCTCCAGGGGACCTTCCTGACCCAGGAATCGAATGGGCCTTTTCCCTTACAGGTTATTACAAAATATTGAGTGTAGTTCCTTAGCTATACAGTATGTCCTCATTTGTTACCTATATTATCTATGCATGCATGCTAGCTCAGTCACTCAGTTGTGTCCATTTCTTTGCAACCCTCTGGACTGTAGCCCATCAGGCTTCTTTGTCCATGAAACTCTCCAGGCAAGAATACTGGAGTGGGTTGTCATTTCCTTCTCCAGGGGATCTTCCCAAACCAGGGATCAAATTGTGACTCCTTTATTGGCTGCTGCTGCTAAGTCACTTCAGTCGTGTCCAACTCTGTGCGACCCCATAGACGGCAGCCCACCAGGCTCCTCCATCCCTGGGATTCTCCAGGCAAGAACACTGGAGTGGGTTGCCATTTCTTTCTCCAATGCATGAAAGTGAAGAGTGAAAGTGAAGTCACTCAGTCGTGTCTGACTCTTAGCGACTCCATGGACTGCAGCCTACCAGGCTCCTCCACCCATGGGATTTTCCAGGCAAGAGTACTTGAGTGGGTCGCCATTGCCTTCTCCACCTTTATTGGCAGGCAGACACTTTAACCACTGAACCACCTTCGAAGCCCTGTTTTATGTATAGTAATGTGTTTATGTTAATCCCAAGCTCCTAATTTATCCCCTCTTTAATTTTTAATTAAAATTTTACCTAATTTTTAATTCTACATTTCTTTTCTTTATAGATATTTTGAAATATATGTATACAGTATTTCTTTACCTAAGCAGATTTAAGAAATCCTTGTACTTTATAGAGAAGCAGGATGACATAAAAAGGCAATGAAAACAAACAGTCATTTTAAAAGAGTAATATTAATATGCACATTTCACTCTTGCTGATGAATTCTGATGATGACATTTGCGACTCTTTATACTTAATCTCCCATCTGCAATGTCCTTCTACACAGGATGTGGAAACATACATTCTTCAGGCCTGGAATACCCCCACCCCCATGCTCACTGTTCCTTTCTTACTCCTGTGGGCCTTTGGAAACTTAAAAATTATGTTTCATTTCTCCAGGTCTTGCCACAATGTACTTCTCTCTCTTTGCTCAGGAGATACACAGTTACCGGTCTTGTGATTCTGCTGCCTGCTTATCTAAAAAATTAAGACAGAAATCTTCCTAGAGCAGTGGACTCTTCCCTCTTGCGTAACAGCTTCAGTGTTGCTACATTATTTTGCCCTAGTTTCTTTTGTGAATTAAAGAAACTACATGTAATAAAGAGGGAAGCTTCCTTTTTGATGGTTGACCATTGATCACTGTCACTCCCCTTCCTCACCCTTCCTCCTCTTCTGTATCTGGGCTGCTCCTCATTCCTTGGTGCTGGCAGAAATTTCAAACCATGCAGATGCAAGCTGTTGTGTGAGCAGCTGTCCCAGCCTTACCTCCTAAACACAGCAAAAGCCTAGGGCAACAGCCTTGCTTCCTTTTTGACGTTTGGCCTGGCTAGTGCCTTCCGTGTTCCCCCTGTTAAGTCTAAATAATAAGGTAATGTTCCTTTCGTTCCTCTTGTTGAGTGCATGGTGTCATTAGTCTCCACATCTGAAGGAATTTTAGGTCGCGATTGAACCTACCCTCTACAGAGCAACAGTATAGAATGCCTCAATTTAAAATATATGCATATGTGTATATTATATATAATATTTGTGTGTGTGTGTGTGTGTGAGTGTACCCTTTAGATGGGGCATAAATTGTCCATTTTGCCTCAGTGTCCACTATCCTTTATGATAGGACCTGTGACATCTGCTGTTTCTTTACACCATCTGTTTGGTCCCTGTAATAAGCTTCTGTTTTGGCAGCTGCAGCCATAATTGCTAAGAACCACAAATATAATCTGATGAAGTGAGAAATCTCTCTCACAGAGAACTGTCTGATTACACCCAGGTCAATAGTCTTACAACCTAACTATGAAAAAAATTGTTAAAAAATGCAGCCTCTTTTAATAATTTTATAGAGTATGAATTATGCAAAGTAGAAAGGATGCAAAATACATTTGGTTAAGTAGTGTTACTTCTTTGTAGCTTTTAGCGTATAGATCCCCTGGAAAAGGAAATGGCAACCCACTCCAGTATCCTTGCCTGGGAAATCCCATGGACAGAGGAGCCTAGCGGGCTACAGTCCATGGGGTTGCAAAAGATTTGGGCATGACTTAGTGACTGAACAATAACAGGTACGTGTCATATGGAGCTTAGTTATTAAAATAATTATGAAATGGATTTCTAACAATGAAGTGATTCTGAAAGAAGTTTGTGCACAGTGTTGCTAATGCTTCTTGCTTTGAAAATATCAGCTTAGCTTAATAGAATAATAGATGTTTACTGTTATAAACACATACACATACACATTAGTTTAAAGGATTTTGTTTGAAATATTCTAGTATGAAATTTTCACAAACGGTTATTTATCTTTAGAGTCAAATTTTTAATGAAATATACTCAAGAACTGTCATTGAAGATGCCTGGTGACTTTGCTGAGGCAAGAAAGTTTGTCCCCATTCTGTCCTCAGTTAAAATGAGATTTGGAAAAGAATCTAGGTGAACAATTTCCAGTCAAAATCCTGTGACACGCAGTGAAATGTACAGCTATCCTGTATTCCTCTCAAGTGAAGTGACATATGTTCTAAAACATGCTTTTGATAGCTCACCATGCACTAGACTTGCCAAGTACTTTATATATATTAACCATGGTATTCTTTACAAGAACCCTACATTTTCCTCTACACCTAGGACTGTAGGTTGACTGTTAACAAATATCAGGTTCCCCTTTCATATATGTGTGTATGTGTACTTACCTTCCACTGTACCCCAATTGCTCAATAAGGAATATGCACCCCTCACTCAGACTCAACTAAATGACTTCTACATTCCATGACACTGGAAGAAAGCAAGGATGACAGCCTGCAGAATGGACAGTTGTTTGCATTTAAAATAAGAAGTTAAAATAGCCAAATATATTAAAGATTGCTAGCATTACAACTCCATTGATTGCAAAGGCCTCTCTCAGTGTGGATATAAATAAATACTTTATTATAATAAATGACATAAATATATAAATAAATACAGTGTGGATATAAATAAAAAGCTATACTCACTTGCTTACAGTTTATAAATTTTAGGAGGTAGGAGACTTTAGTTCAAAAATATTTTTAGGTTCTTTGAAGTGATATTCATAGTTTGTGGATTGGATATTATAATTGAATTTCCCTCCCCCCGCCCCCAAATTTTGTACAGACAGCATTTGGAAACCAAAGAATTCATATTTTATTTCACTTTTTCCCCTCACTTTTTAGCTTAAATAGCCTATATTCACATAATACAGTTAACATCCATCCCTCCTCTTTCCTGACTTCTGGACTGTGTGTCTGCATTTCCATGTTGCCGACACTAGATGGTGCATTCTCACATTTACTTCATTATAACAGTTCAGTTCAGTTCAGTTCAGTCGCTCAGTCCTGTCCGACTCTTTGTGACTCCATGAATCGCAGCACGCCAGGCCTCCCTGTTCATCACCAACTCCCGGACTTCCCGGACTTCACTCAGACTCACGTCCATCGAGTCAGTGATGCCATCCCTGCAGCCATGAAATTAAAAGACGCTTACTCCTTGGAAGAAAAGTTATGACCAACCTAGATAGCATATTGAAAAGCAGAGACATTACTTTGCCAACTAAGATCCCTCTAGTCAAGGCTCTTGCCTGGAAACTCCCATGGACGGAGGAGCCTGGTAGGCTGCAGTCCATGGGGTCGCTGAGTCAGACACGACTGAGCGACTTTACTTTCACTTTTCACTTTCATGCATTGGAGAAGGAAATGGCAACCCACTCCAGTGTTCTTGCCTGGAGAAGCCCAGGGATGGCGGAGCCCAATGGGCTGCCATCTGTGGGGTCGCACAGAGTTGGACACGACTGAAGCGACTTAGCAGCAGCAGCAACAGCAGTCAAGGCTATGGTTTTTCCAGTGGTCATGTATGCATGTGAGAGTTGGACTGAGAAGAAAGCTGATGCTTTTGAACTGTGATGTTGGAGAAGACTCTTGAGAGTCCCCTGGACTGCAAGGAGATCCAACCAGTCCATTCTGAAGGAGATCGGCCCTGGGATTTCTTTGGAAGGAATGATGCTAAAGCTGAAACTCTAGTACTTTGGCCACCTCATGCAAAGAGTTGACTCATTGGAAAAGACTTTGATGCTGGGAGGGATTGGGGGCAGGAGGAGATGGGGATGACAGAGGATGAGATGGCTGGATAAGCAATTCTTCAAATCCTAATTTAGAAGATAACATGTGTGGATCTTGGCCATTAAATGTGTTTGGAGGCTTGGGAGGAAAAAAGAGGTTTGATAGGAAAGACAATAAATTGAGGGTTGCATATGTTGAATTTGAGGCCCTATCTGTTTTCCTGCTGAAATGTCCAAATTGTAGATGGAGAAGAATAAGGATGTTGGAGAAAAAGATTATGCTGAATGTATTGATCTCCAAGTTCTCAAAATGCAGGTAGACTTAAACCCCCGAACATGTATAAGCTCAGTTAGATGGAGGGTTTAGAGGGTTTAAAGGTGTGTAGGAGAAGGCAACAGAGAAGGCAATGGCACCCCACTCCAGTACTCTTGCCTGGAAAATCCCATGGACAGAGGAGCCTGGTGGGCTGCAGTCCATGGGGTCGCTAAGAGTCGGACACGACTGAGCGACTTCACTTTCACTTTTCACTTTCATGCATTGGAGAAGGAAATGGCAACCCACTCCAGTGTTCTTGCCTGGAGAATCCCAGGGACAGAGGAGCCTAGTGGGCTGCCGTCTATGGGGTTGCACAGAGTCAGACATGACTGAAGTGACTTAGCAGAAGCAGGTTGAGTATAGAAATCTAGGGAGCACATATATGCAGATTAAAGGAGAGGCAATCATAAAGAAATAGAGCAAGAGTCAGATATTATTAAGTTCAGTGTTTTGCAAAGCCAAAACAATTGTTTTAAGAAATAACAAAAATTCAACACTACCAAGTGAAACATAGATTCCAGTGCAATACAAGCTCCCCCAATACTTACTGTATTGAAAAAAAAAAGTTTAAGTTGTATCATTGTTACTGCAACAAAAAGAGAAGATGTGGAATTCAAATACCAGTGGATTGAAAAATGAGGTAGGATAAGAAGGTAATACATTTTAATTTTATGGATGTAGACTAGTCTTTTTTAAAGATGTGCATGCAAAGGAAAGGTAAACTGGTTAGTAGCCAAATATATCTGTAAAATTTAAAAAATATTTTAGAAAACATTTACAAATAAATGTTGAAGTTGTTGTTGAGTCACTAACTTGTATCCATCTCTTCTGTGACCCCATGGACTGTAGCCTGCCAGGCTCCTCTGTCCATGGAATTTCCCAGGCTGGGAATACTGGAGTGGGTTGCCAATTGCTACTCCAGAGGATCTTCCCAGCCCAGGGATTGAAGCCTCATCTCCTGCACTGACAGACAGGATCTTTACCATTGAACCACCAGGGAAGCCCAAATGTCTGAAGAACCACTTGTAAATAAACTTGAGTGTTTAGTTAGCAACAGCATCACCTACCTGACTTCCAAACTTAAAAAATAATAATAATAAATAACATTTGTGGGCTACACAGGCAACTCATAGTAGTCTGCAAGGTCCTGCTACTGCTGCTGCTAAGTCGCTTCAGTCATGTCTGACTCTGTGCGACCCCATAGACGGCAGCCCACCAGGCTCCGCCATCCCTGGGATTCTCCAGGCAAGAACACTGGAGTGGGTTGCCATTTCCTTCTCCAATGCATGAAAGTGAAAAGTGAAAGTGAAGTCGCTCAGTCGTGTCCGACTCTTAGCGACCCCACGGACTGCAGCCCACCAGGCTCCTCTGTCCATGGGATTTTCCAGGCAAGAGTACTGGAGTGGGGTGGCATTTAGATTTTATTATTTGTATTCGGTGTATATTCAGAATATTTGGGTAATTAGAACAAGATCCCAATGTTTGTTTGGCAGCAGAGATGAGACACGAAAGCATTTTTTTTCCATAACTATTGTTCTCATGTACAAGGAGTCATATACAATGATATTTCACAAGCATAGGCCCCCATTATACTCCAAAATGCCCACAGAACCCACTTTGAGATTCATTACATTAAAAACATTAAACACCTTTTTGAGATCACTCGGTGCTGGTAATGTGGAAGTCCCCAGAATTACGTTTCTGTATTTGGTCATTGAAATAGTCAAAATTACACATATACAGCTTGCAGATCTGCTGTTGATTCACTCTTGCTCATTTGCAGTTGAAGAGACTGAGCTCCCGTCAATTTGAGTAAATATGCCAGGAATACACAGGTTAATTTGTAGATTCAGTATTAGATTCAACTCTGAGTCCAATGTCTGCTATATTCCGTTTTATAGACATGTAGAAAATGGATTACAGCCTTACCCCTGTAACGTAACAAACAGAATATGTCATGTGTGTCTCTATTTAAACTTTTGTAGCCGAAGCTCTCCTATCTGAAGTCACATGGCCACTTATCATTGTGAATATGACAATTAGTAGAGAAAGAAGTAAAGTTGTATGTATGCCATTCAAATAAATCCCTAAATTGAGTCAAACTGCGTGTGTTTATAGCCCAAATCGCAAAGTAGAAAACATTGGAGATGACCTGCAACGCTTTGGGTTGCTACATGTAACATGTTTCATATCAAATGATAGTCTATTTAGAGAAGTGCAGTGGATTTTATTTCTCTTCCTATCATTATTCAGACAGAGGTTGAGAGCTTAGCAGCCTTGTGTTGTATGGGAGTGTGTTACAGAGGACAAGTTTGTAGTTGAACCTGATTGTTTCCCAAGCACCATCTGGCCTCCCTATTTATAATATGTCAAATGAGACTGCCCAAGGTGTGAGGGAAATCTTAATTTCTCCTTTATTCAGATTATATTACTTGAGGATTCTCTGTCCACAACTCAAACTGCACCAATAAAACATCTATATTTTTACTCTAGCCCACATGTCTTTTAATATTCCTAAATCCTCTTGAATGCTTTTCTGATTTTCACTGCCTTCCCCTTTTTGGATCCCTAACTATTAAAGGTTTTCACCTTCCCTCACTCATAACATTAAGCATCTTGCTACAGTATACAGATTATTATAAACTTCGGTACAATAATTTAATATTTTGAAAAATAGATATCTTTGAATAGACCTTGCTCATATTCTTTTCTGTTGGAGTCAAGTTTCCATTTGCTGAAATAAATATATATATATATATATAAACTACAAATGTATATATTATCACTCAGCTGTGTCCTGTTCTCTGTGACCCCATGGCTCCTCTGTCCTTGAAATTCTCCAGGCTAGAATACTGGAGTTGATAGCCATTCCCTTCTCCAGGGGATATTCCCAATTGAACCTGGTTTTCCTTCATTGAAGGCAGATTCTTTACTGTATGAATCACCAGGGATGACCATATAAATATACAAATATTTAGAAATGAATTATTGCCTCTTATAAGGAAAAAATACTCATGAATATATGGACATCTTGAAAAATTTACTTGCAGTTAATAATAATTTATGCTCAAGTGAAATTTTAGCAGAAACTTAATGACTCAAGAATTTTTAAATAAGTGACCAAATAGATAAAACTAAGAAAATAAACATTTTACTCTGCATTAGGCACTCCTGACAGAATGTGTTTCATTAGAAAGAAATGCTGAGAAATATTTTATAAAGTACATTAGACACTAAATTACCTTTATAATTATATAATGACCTCTACTTTCCTCATTGAAAGAATGATTAGTAGTAATGTCTAGAAAAATATATTTGATAAAAATATGCTACTTTAATACTCTGAAAATAATGCAAATTATGAATATATG
>SJYT01082107.1:46778-110563 GCA_006410635.1 Cephalophus harveyi | reverse complement strand
AGTCTTCTCTTGTGTTGTTGGAAGAGGGTGTTTGCTATGACCAGTGCATTTTCTTGGCAAAACTCTATTAGTCTTTGCCCTGCTTCATTCCGCATTCCAAGGCCAAATTTGCCTGTTACTCCAGGTGTTTCTTGACTTCCTACTTTAGCATTCCAGTCCCCTATAATGAAAAGGACATCTTTTTTGGGTGTTAGTTCTAAAAGGTCTTATAGGTCTTCATAGAACCGTTCAGCTTCTTCAGCGTTACTGCTTGGGGCATAGACTTGGATTGCCGTGATATTGAATGGTTTGCCTTGGAGATGAACAGAGATCATTCTGTCGTTTTTGAGATTGCATCCAAGTACTGCATTTCAGACTCTTTTGTTGACCATGATGGCTACTCCATTTCTTCTGAGGGATTCCTGCCCGCAGTAGTAGATATAATGGTCATCTGAGTTAAATTCACCCATTCCAGTCCATTTTAGTTCGCTGATTCCTAGAATGTCGACGTTCACTCTTGCCATCTCTTGTTTGACCACTTCCAATTTGCCTTGACTCATGGACCAGACATTCCAGGTTCCTATGCAATACTGCTCTTCACAGCATCGGACCTTGCTTCTATCACCAGTCACATCTACAGCTGGGTATTGTTTTTGCTTTAGTTCCATAAAAGTTACTGTTATTACTATGAAGTATGCAAAGCTTTGAAGTCCCGAAGTAGTCAAATTCTTTCTAAAGTAATTCAGGAATAGCAGTTTTATTAACTGTATACTTTAATTCTTAAAATAACTCAGTTGTTCATTTGGCTTTTAAATAGCTTTTCCCCTAAAACTACATAGAAATAATTATTCAAAGATAAGTAAATTAATACATGTGTATTGCTTTCAGAAAAGTATAATTACATACTATGAAGAAATAATAGTTGATTTTGTGTCTCCATATATTATGTAAAAACAGAAATTAGATAATGTGGCCATCTCTATTTTAATTGCATAACTAGAATGTTCATGAAAACTTTTACAGAGCTGTTATTTATCAAGTGAATTTCATAATTAGATGTTGTATTTCACATATATTGTAATTAACTTTATTATCAGTCTGACACAATCAAATTATATACCTGTCTCTTATACACATCTCAAGGAGTCATATACAATGATATTTCACAAGCATAGGCCCCCATTATACTCCAAAATGCCCACAGAACCCACTTTGAGATTCATTACATTAAAAACATTAAACACCTTTTTGAGATCACTCGGTGCTGGTAATGTGGAAGTCCCCAGAATTACGTTTCTGTATTTGGTCATTGAAATAGTCAAAATTACACATATACAGCTTGCAGATCTGCTGTTGATTCACTCTTGCTCATTTGCAGTTGAAGAGACTGAGCTCCCGTCAATTTGAGTAAATATGCCAGGAATACACAGGTTAATTTGTAGATTCAGTATTAGATTCAACTCTGAGTCCAATGTCTGCTATATTCCGTTTTATAGACATGTAGAAAATGGATTACAGCCTTACCCCTGTAACGTAACAAACAGAATATGTCATGTGTGTCTCTATTTAAACTTTTGTAGCCGAAGCTCTCCTATCTGAAGTCACATGGCCACTTATCATTGTGAATATGACAATTAGTAGAGAAAGAAGTAAAGTTGTATGTATGCCATTCAAATAAATCCCTAAATTGAGTCAAACTGCGTGTGTTTATAGCCCAAATCGCAAAGTAGAAAACATTGGAGATGACCTGCAACGCTTTGGGTTGCTACATGTAACATGTTTCATATCAAATGATAGTCTATTTAGAGAAGTGCAGTGGATTTTATTTCTCTTCCTATCATTATTCAGACAGAGGTTGAGAGCTTAGCAGCCTTGTGTTGTATGGGAGTGTGTTACAGAGGACAAGTTTGTAGTTGAACCTGATTGTTTCCCAAGCACCATCTGGCCTCCCTATTNATTAATTTTGAATGAGATTTTGTTATACAAACTCATCTTAATATCAGCCTAAGCAAAATATCATAAATGAGGATATTATAGTAAAAAGCAATTAAATAATTATCTTTGTGATCATTTCTACTTTGGTATTTTTAGCTTTGGGGTGTGTTTGCCATTTTCAAGTATCTTTTTGATTTTTAAATTATATACCTTTTGTAGTATGTGAAATGTTATTCTTCACTTGGGCAAATAACTGTTCTTTTGAAAAACAACAAAAATATAAACTGCTCATAATAATAATGAGCCTGATTGCCTAAGAATGAATCTTTCATGAATGCTAATCAAAAACTTCAAAAAAAGAACCCATGTGTAATGAAAATGCAATTGTCCTTGGTTGATTTTGAAGATGTATTTTAAACAAATTGCTTTTTTAGTTGGAAGCCCAAGTTCCCTTTCTCTCTTCAAACTATGGTTACAACAATTCAGTCTGTTATTACAGAAAGGGTTGTGAGGTTTGAAACTGTTGAAATTTCACCACTCTATCAGTTTACATGAGAAATTGCATGCTATGAGGTAGATGTTTTCTTAAATGTGCTTAACTATTTAGCTTCAATGTTCTTTGAATATTAAAAATAAATACTTAAAATCTATAGAATAATTTGGACATTATTTTTTTATTTGAAAGCCTTTCCCTTAAAATCTGTTTACTGAATAAAGCATTTTCATTTAACTTTCCATAGAGACTATTTCAAAATGGAATATTGATTTTTTTTCCTGCAATCTGGAATTTCAGGTTGTTTTTTATTCTACACAGTTAGTGTAATAATTAGTGAAGAATTAGAAAATTAATACAATGAATAAAATGCTGTGATATGATATATGATAAATTGTTTCTTCATTGTTGGAATATTTATAGTTTATATGTAACATTCTTCTACATAATTTTAAATATTTATTGGCTATACAAGGTTCAGGAAATTTGATAGATTGAAAATTCCTTGCTAAGCTGGCATCATGATTTCCTTGATGAGCAGGCCTTCACTAACTGCTTGAGTTGCACTTGAATGGTTCATTTCTTAACATCAGCAGGAACTCTTGGCTAAAATACTGCCATAGAGTCAGGCAAGGTCATTTGTAAGTACAAGTGCTGAGGGAATAAGTAATAGATGCTTAAACAAAATGTGCATGAACACTTATAATGTGAATATACTAACAACGGAGAGAAGTTATTGGTAAACTGTGGGCTTCCCTGCTGGCTCAGACAGTAAAGAATCTGCCTACAATGTGAGAGACTTAGGGTAGGATCCCTGAGTTGGGAAGATCACCTGGAAGAGGGCATGTCAGCCCACTCCAGTATTCTTGCCTGGAGCATTCCATGAACAGAAGAGCCTGGTGGGCTCCAGTGCATGGGGTTGCAAAGATTCGACATGACTGAGTTACTAAACAGAGCACGTGGGTTTTTCAACTGAAGTATAGTTAGTCTGCATTATTGTATATTAGAGGTGTCCAATACAGTGATTCACAATTTTTAAGGGTTATAATCCATTTCTAATTATAAAATACTGAGTGCAGTTCCTGTGTTGTACTGCATATGCCTGTAGCTTATTTTATACATAGTAGCTTGTACATGTTAATTCCCTACCCCTATAGTGTCCCTCTCCCCCTTCCTTCTCTCCACTGGTACCCACTAGTTTGTTCTCTTTATCTGTGAGTCTGTTTCTTTTTGATTATTATTTTCATTTTATTTTATTGTTTTTAATTTGTTAGCTTGTCAAATTTTTTCACTTGTACATGTAAATTATGCAGTATTTGTCTTTCTCTGACATTCTTCACAATGTATAATATTTTCGAGGTCCTTTCATGTTGCTGAAAATAGAAAAAATTTATTCATTTTTATGGCTGAGTAGTATTTTATTATGTGTGTGTTAGTGTATACACATATCAATTTCTCTCTGTCTACATACATATGTATTTATATATATATATCACATCTTCTTTATTCATTAATCAGTTGGTGGACACTTAGAGTGTCTACATTTTGTAATAATGTAAATAATGCTATGAACATTGAGGTATATGTATCTTTTTTAAAGTGTTTTTGCCTTTTTTATGTGTATATACCCAGTTCTATTGTTAGCTTTTTTGAGAAACTGCTATACTATTTTCCACAGTGACTATGTCAGTTTACATTCCCACCACCAGCATATGAGGGTTCCCCTTTCTTCACACTCTCACCAGTATTTGTTATGTGTGTTCTTTTTGATGATAGGCATTCTGGCAGATTTGAGGTAATATCTAATTTTATTGTTGATTTGCTTTTCTCTGATGATTAGTGAGGGCTTCCCTGATAGCTTAGTTGGTAAAGAATCTTCCTGCAATGCGAGAGACCCCGGTTCGATTCCTGGGTTGGGAAGATCCGGTGGAGAAGGGATAGGCTACCCACTGCAGTATCCTTGTGGCTCAGCTGGTAAAGAATCTGCCTGCAATGCAGGAGACCTGGGTTTGATCCCTGGGTTCANCTTAGTTGGTAAAGAATCTTCCTGCAATGCGAGAGACCCCGGTTCGATTCCTGGGTTGGGAAGATCCGGTGGAGAAGGGATAGGCTACCCACTGCAGTATCCTTGTGGCTCAGCTGGTAAAGAATCTGCCTGCAATGCAGGAGACCTGGGTTTGATCCCTGGGTTCAGAAGATGCCCTGGAAAAGGGAAAGGCTACCCACCCCAGTATTCTGGCCTGGAGAATTCCATGGACTGTATAGTCCATGGGGTCACAAAGAGTCGGACATGATTGAGCAACTTTCACATGATTAGTGATGTCGAGCATGTTTCCATGTGTCTGTTTTCCTGTGGTTCGGACGATGAAGAATCTGTCTGCAAAGCACTAGGCCTGGGTTCTATCCCTGGGTCAGGAAGAGACCTTGGAAAAGAGAATGGCAACCCAATCCAGTATTCTTGGCTGGAGAATTCCCTGGACAGAGGAGCCTGATGGGCTACACTCTATGGGATCTCAAAGAGTCAGACATGACTGAGTAACTGACACTTTCACTTTGCCCATTTGCAATCCCTGTCAAGATCTCACTAACAGTTTGCACAGAATCAGGATAAATATCTTTTAGATTTGTATAGAAAGACAAAGGGACTGCCCTGGTGGTCCAGAGGTTAAGAATTTGCCTGCCTATGTACGAAGCATGGGTTTGATCGCTGGTCTGGGAAGATTTCACATACCGTGGGGCAACTGAGGCCTTGTGCCACAGCTACTGAGCACACGCCCTGCAACAAGAAGGAAATACATATTTAGAAAATGGTTTGTCAGTATTGTAACAGTTTTGCTATATATTTATTCAGCATACCTAATTTGACTATACAAACTATCACTTTTTTTTCTTCCACAGCTATATTTTAAGTTATGATCATATTGGCAATATTTCAGATCCTTCATGATTCTTCTTTCCTGACAAATTAAATACATACTTAGTCTGAAAGTCACGATCCTCCACCATATAACCAAGCCTTTCTTCTTAGGCATCTCACTCTTTCTCTTACATCTCTCATCATCAGGGGAAAGATGATTATTATTGTTTTTCAAATATATATAAGCATAGTTGGCTCTGTTGAGTCAGACAGTCTTGTGTCTAAGATTGGGCATCATTTCTTATAAGATGCACAGTTTCAGGTAAAATATGTGAATATGTCCAAAATTTTTTTCATTAAACAAGATCTACTATTCCATTCCCAGGCTATTGGAATTTTACTCTATTTCTGTCTTCTTGACTTATACCTTTTCTTATACAGTCAAATTAGTAATGAAGTTATCATTAACTAAGTTACCATGGTAATATTCTCCTCTTAGGACCAAAACCACTTTTAAAAATAAATCATACAACAATCTATAGTATAAATAAAAAACAATAACAGCAACAAACTTAACCTTTATCTGGTTTTTCAAATGGAATATGTGCTTAAACTCACATAAAATTAGTTATAAAGAAACATTTGTCTCTGTATATTTTTTAAATATATTGGTTTTCTGAATCTAACTGAAAACTGTTTGAATGCAAAAATACAATATTAGTTTTGAATCATTCCTTCTAAAAATTATTTTTAATCTACTTTTCTGTTGTCCGTTGTTTATGCTTTTGAAAACTTCCCATTATAGTCTTTTAAATAACACTTAAGTGTAATTCTAAATGTTATTTTGTATTATTAGGATCACCTAAATGAGACCACAGATGCACCTAAAGCAAGTTATTTGTGCTAATATGTACTAATGAACTCATCTGCTGCCCTGTGCCGTAATCCGATTTCTCCATCATCGTCTTCTTTCCTGCCCCTGGCTTCTTATCTCTGCCTTTCATTGTTCCTGCTGTCTGGCAGCAGTATTGAAACTACAGTTTGAGATAAAAGATGATGAGGGAAGAAAAAAGGCTGTGATTTTGAATTGTGGAAATAGATGTAGATAAGGGTAAGCACGGAACTAATTAAATCATTTTGTCTTCTGGAGGCCTAAAGTTGCAACGCTTAGTTTAGTATCTGCGTTGAATGACTTGTATATATTTGGCATCAGAGAACAATGATGGCCTTAGACTTAGCCGCTTTAATGACATTTATTTAGAATCTTATATATGAGCTCTGGTACTAGAATACTCTGGGGAGGAAAATTGGATTAAGACCCAGTCTATCCTCAAAAATAGAGAGGACAGTTAACATGCATTGCATGAGTACCTGTAGTCAGGCTTTGTTGCCTATTTAAGAAGCTTAAAATTTACTGTCAGAAAAAAATGTTAATACTTTTAAAAAAAGTGAATAAGAACAGGGATAAAGGAGTAATTAATGAAAGCGGACTAAGAAGTTTAAATTTAGAACCAAATTGAAATTTGATGTTTAAGAAAGAGGTCTGCCAAGGTGAAATTGCCATAACATTCCCTGATATCTGGGGCATGGGATCCATGCCAAGTTAAGCAAACACATAAACAGCTCAAAAATGCAGGACTCCTTCCCTTCTTGACTTTTCCCTTCTTGGCCCTGCCCCCTTCATTTTAAGCTTGTATATTTAATTAGCTTTGCCTCTGCTACTGGACAAGTTTGATGGTGTGGTAGAGATTTCTCTGTGTCCTGTCTCTGCTACTTTCCGGCACTGGGACTTTTGAGAAAGAATCTGAACAACCTAGACCTTCCTTCCTCTTCCTTAAAATTATATATAGACATCAGTTTCTTGTGGATTCAGTGAAGGCTAAACTAGCTACTTATGTAAAGTGTTCAAAATAGCACTATATAGCATACTGTAAGGAAATATTGGCATTTATTATAATATATAATTTTTGAAAATGCATTTTCCTTCTTCACAGCTATCTTAGATTTTGGCCCCTCAAAAATGAAATACAGTAATTAGCTATAAAAATGTTAAAAAATAATAAAAAATTATTCATTTCAATTTGTATCTTAAGAGACCTTGTAGAGGTCCACTTATTCATATTTTGCTTGTCATTAGTAGGGTCTAGGGATTCTTACTTTTTGATATAGGAACTCAGTCACATATTTTAGTTGTCAAATAAATTATAGTACACTACTGAACTTGTATGGATTCTTTTCTGAAAGGAGTAAGTCTTTATTTTTCTGTGTATTTTAAATTTTATTTATTTAAAATTTTATTGCTAAATATCTGTTGTCTTCCTTTCTACCACCCTCTAAGTTCATCTTAAATTTCCTTTTCACTTAGGAAAAATTCCATAATGAAATAGACAAGCAGTGTGATGATATTTTAAATGTCAAAAACAGTATTAACAGGATGGTACTCAACTGTGATCTGATAACTGACAGCATCAGTGTCACCTGGAAACTTCTTGAATATTGAAATTCTTGGGTCACATCTCAGACATTGTGAACCAGCATCTTTGAGGATAAGGGCCAGAAATCTGTCTTTTGTCAGCTATCCAGGTAATTCTCAAGCACAAGAAAGTCAGTGCATCCAAGTACTGCATTTAGGACTCCTTTGTTGACCATGGTGGCTACTCCATTTCTTCTGAGGGATTCCTGCCCGCAGTAGTAGATATAATGGTCATCTGAGTTAAATTCACCCATTCCAGTTCATTTTAGTTCACTGATTCCTAGAATGTCGACGTTCACTGTTGCCGTCTCTTGTTTGACCACTTCCAGTATCCTTGATTCGTGGACCTGACATTCCAGGCTCCTATGCAATATTGCTCTTTACAGCATCAGACCTTGCTTCTATCACCAGTGACATCCAGAACTGGGTATTGTTTTTGCTTTGGCTCCATCCCTTCATTCTTTCTGGAGTTATTTCTCCACTGATCTCCAGTAGGATATTGGGCACCTAATGGCCTGGGGAGTTCCTCTTTCAGTATCCTATCATTTTGCCTTTTCATACTGTTCATGGGGTTCTCAAGGCAAGAATACTGAAGTGGTTTGCCATTCCCTTCTCCAGTGGACCACATTCTGTCAGACCTCTCCACCATGACCCGCGCATCTTGGTTGGCCCCACAGGCATGGCTTTGTTAGCTCCTTTTAAATTTATGTAACAGAGTAACTCATGTGCAGGAAGTTATTTCTCAGCAGATTTGAATTGATTCATTCACATACCAAGAAAAACCTTAACAATACAAATATTTAATAGCTATTAATAGTACCTGGCAATATATGTTTATTTTTCTCATTCTTTTCTTGCATACACATTTCTTGTCAGCATCACAGAGTAATTAAGAGCACAGCCTCTGGAGTCAGGGAGCATTAGTAGGGGGCTGGTTTTGCCAGTAATATAAGCATGTCCTATATAAAGATAAAATAAATGTAAAGATAAAATAAGCCACAGTATGTTCATCTTGAGAACGTAATGGAAAAGAGTAATTAACCCATGGGTTGACTGTGATGATATATTTTAATTCTAAATTTAAAACACTTGTTATTCCTGACTTCCTCTCCCCTGAATTGTAAACAATGAAACTAATAAACAGAGTTATCTGGTAATTAAATGCAGTATAATATTTGTGTCCTCCAAATATAGATCATCTTGTGGAGGCTGTCACAAAATACCAGTTAGATAGCCTCCTTATAGCTACCCTGAATCCAGATCTTAGAGTCTGCTGAGATAGGCCTGCCAAGTTTAACAAATGCAAAGACTAGAAGCCCAGCTAATTTGAATTTCAGTTAAATAATGAAATATCTTGCATGTAGTATATGAGATGTACTTGATTAAAAGTTTTTCATTGTTTCTCTTAATTCAAATTTAATTGGATGTCCTTTAGTTCATTTGATGTGGCTGAACTAGAGAGAAGGTTGTTTCCACCACAGGGACATGTACCCAACCAACATGATGAAAAAGAGAGTCTATTAATATTTCATTATTTGGTCTTTGGGTAAACAAAGAAGACAAAAAGATGGGCCTTACCACCCTCAGGGCCTTCTCATTGGTATTAAAACTAGACTTTCAAGAAAAATGCCTCTTGAGACTATTCTGGTTTAAAGAGTCTTGAAAGTGTTCAGATTTAAAGTTTTGAGAGCGGTGCAGAGAGGGAGTTCAGCCCTCTGAGAAAATAGCAGACCCAACCATGCTTTCAAAAGGACTTCATCATGTCCTAAAGTCCAATGAGGTGAGTCCCTCCTCCTCCCTGGGGGAGGACTAGGTAAAGCATCTGAAAGAGTGCGTATTGGCGCATCCTTGCTTGCTTTCCTCAGAAAGCACAGGTCCTAGGAGACTTCGCTTTTAGGAACTGGAGGAGGAATATTGATGACAACAAATTACAATGACATTGTTGATATTTTAAGAGCTGACCCTGTCTTCTTTTTAGTTGGTGCTACAGTGAATGTGTAATGCTAGGTATTTCTTGATGGCTTGAATGTTTGCTATTTTATAGGGAAGAGTTTATGCTAACTATAACTTGAAAGTCATGCTAGCATTATTTCAGACAGATCTTGTTGATCATGTGCTTTACATCAAGTCGACTTTAATGACTAAAGCTTAATTTTAAAATGTCAGGTTTACCTGTATCAAAATGACAGGTTTTATCTGTCAAATTCAAATCCAACCACATGTTCCTGGCAATTTCTTCCCTCCTACAGTGTGTTAGTTGCTCAGTTGTGTCCAACTCTTTGTGACCCCATGGACTGTAGCCCCCAGGCTCCTTGTCCATGGAATTCTCCAGGCAAGAATACTGGAGTGTGTTGACATTTCCTCCTCCAGGGGATCTTTCGAACCCAGGGATCTAGCCTGGATCTCCTGCATTGTAGGCTGATTCTTTACCATCTGAGTCACCAGGGAAGTCCTCTTTCCTCCTACCCTCTTCCATGTGAGTTCTTTAGTGTTACATATACATATTTCAGATTAAGACGTAAATTCTACTACCAATCTGTTCTGCCATTTTAGTTTAGCTTTATATCGACTAGCAAAGGATGATTGTCCTTAACCCTTGGATTTTGGTTTCCTAAAGTAGCCAATAAGAAAAAAGAATATCTAGATTATGCCTCCCAGAAAAATGCAAAGTAAATAAAATCATATTCATAAACCTATTTGGGGTGAGTCTAACTTCAAAGATTCAGGCAAATATTAAACTGTCCATACATTTTGTTTTTGTCAGAGGTAAATGTAGAGAAAATCAGCATGAGAGAGGAGATAGACTATATTATAAATGCAACATATGTAGAAACTAACTTTTTAGAAAAGCATATACCTTTTTTTCAAAAAAGGTCACACCATCCACTGTTTTAAAAAATATGTTGTGTTCTAATAAATTATCTAAACAAATATGCTTTTATTTTGGTTGTAATTTTCTTCATCTTCCAAAATTTGGCATTGATATTATTAGCAGTTTATTTTTGTAGCTTTTCTGGGAAGTTTTTTTTTTTTGCAGCTCTGGATTTGTTGCACCGCATGGTGTTACTTTGTTCTCTAAGCCTGCTCTGCTTGCTGAAATGTACTGGAAAAAATCCCCTGCTCATCCCTTGTCTTTGATTGAATTATCCTTTGCTAGGAAGAGTGTGGTTAGCTTTCATGCTCCTTACTAGCTCCCAGCAGCCCTCCCCATAGACTGCAGCCATAGCCTTGCCAGGAGCCAAGCTCCCTACATGGAGGAGATCAAACCTCCACAACAGGGATCTTCAAGGCAGGTCGAGTTCAAGAGTCAGCTTGGAATACACAGTCTACATGACATAAAGATGAGATGACTCATTGGAAATTATTTTCTGTGGATTGTTTCCACTTCTTAAAACTGAGTGATATGTCAAGTTCAAATCCAATCCCATATTCCTGGCAATTTCTTGCCTCCTACCCTCTTCCATGTAAGTTCGTTAGTGTTACATATACTTACTTCAGATGAAGATATAAATTCCATTACCTCTCTGCTGTGTCATTCAAGGTTAGCTTTATATTTACTTGGCAAAGGATGATTTGTTTTATCCTCCAGATTAGTCTACATTGTACATGTAATATACTTGCATTCTAGTGAATTTGAATACTATGTAAAGGGGCAGAGAAGAAAATGAAATTTATCATTGGTCTTACCTGTCCCAACAAGCAATTTTTGTCATTTGGACATGTAAGTTCAATTGTGTCTTTTCTATTTGAATATTCTATGATAGTTATTTTCTCACATGACTGCAAATTAGTTTTCAGTGGTCAGTAGTTTACCTTGCCTTTCACAGTGTATTTTTACCTAGTTTGAAAGTTGGCGGTCCTGGACATATACATTAATTTCAACTCTTCAGATATAAAGAATGATTATCATGAAAGTTCTTTGAGAATAAAATCTTTTCCAATGTGTATATCTTTACTATATATTCCTGGATGTGAATTATTTCATCATATTATGAACTATTTATCTGAAGGCATTTGATATGTGTTAAGAAATTACATTAGAAAAAAATTGAGAGCTTACTTCACCTAATCTTTGCATTATCTCTAAGTGTCCATCGGAGAAGGCAATGGCACCCCACTCCAGTACTCTTGCCTCGAAAATCCCATGGGCGGAGGAGCCTGGTAGGCTGCAGTCCATGAGGTCGCTAAGAGTCAGACATGACTGAGCGACTTCACTTTCACTTCTCACTTAAAATGCATTGGAGAAGGAAATGGCAACCCACTCCAGTGTTCTTGCCTGGAGAATCCCAGGGACGGGGGAGCCTGGTGGGCTGCCGTCTATGGGATCACACAGAGTCGGACACGACTGAAGTGACTTAGCAGCAGCAGCTGCTAAGTGTCCATGTTAAGATACAAACCAGTCTTAGTCACTTTTTTTAATAGTTAGGTTGAACAGTTTCCATTCATTTATTCACTGTTTATATGCTAACTTTTTGTGTTTGTTTATATAATATAAATACTCAGTAAATTCAGGCTTCATGATGTTAGGGTCCCAGTGCATTCATTAATTAGGGTTTTGTGCATAAAGTATTAATTTTTGTGAATGGGACAATTATTATTGCTCCCAACTCTTTCTTTGTTTATTGAAAATTGACTAATTTGCTATTGATAAAATCTATACTATTTTCTTTGTAATTTCTTCTAAAAATGATGTTTTGTACCAAAGTAACATAAGAGCAAAACTCATGAGATTCAGATGTCAGAACATCTTTGACTTAAAATTGATCTTGTACTAGTTTAAAATTTTTCATGGAAGTTTAAAAATATACACATATATTTTTTTTTTTTTTTTCTAAAGCCCATGTCGTTTCTTGCCTCAACAATATCAAGGTAGAATTTTTACACTCTCTTTTTTTGTAAGAATCTGTACCAAAATCCATTTACAGAAATTATTCTGATATACTCTCTTAAATTGATGCCAGTTGAGTGTATTTCACAGTTTAAGAAACAAGGCTTCAGTTGTAGGAATTTCGGAGTGCATTTTCACCATGTACCTTTGGAAATTAGACTGTCATACTGTTACTGAAATGCTTGCATCAAACTGTTTATCAGGTCATTTTCTCTTGGTGTATAGAAGTAGCAAGCTTGGATAAAGTAGATATATTTTCAAAAGATAATAAAAAAATGAGTGTGGAGTGGGTCTATTCCCAAGGAGAATTAAGGCAACTAGACTGAAATGTAGAAAAGTGAGGGAAACTGGCACAGAAGGAGAAAGAGAAAGATGATATCTGTTTTAAAAGATAATGGGAAACGGAAAAAATTTTACTATTCCAGAAATCTAAAGCCCATGGGAGCTAAATACCTAAACTGGGAAACTGCACCATTTAATACTTTCTGATTATAAGGCACGCTCCATATTAACAACTGATGAAACTTTTTGACCCTCGCCCCTAACCATCTAGATAAGGCTTAGGGATGACAGTCTGGACAAGCTCTGCATTCACCACCAACAGTTTTGAGCTAGTTTCTGATTTTTTTTTTCCCCCTGGGGGTTGCAAAAAATTTTGCTTCCAGCAAGAGAAATAAACAACATGTAACTGAATCTAGAAACCTAGCAGTGTCAGGTACAGCTCTGAAGTCAGAATGGTTACTGTAATTTGAGCAAATCTGGACACACCATTTCTGCACTATCAATCAACTATTGAAAGCTAAAAGACTTAATGACTAATGCACCCATCAGAGGGGAGGTACACATGTACATATAAAATGAGGGAGAATAATTGGATAATAAGATGTATTTATTAGTCAAAAGGAACATGGCTTTCATGTTTTATGTGCAGACTAATGCTTTGTACTCTGTTTAGTTTACCCAGGTATTTATGATTAAAACTTAAACAAAAATCACTACTGATTTACAATCATTGTAAAATACTTGAAGGATAAACAAAATATAAATGAAATGACTGTAGATTTTCAAATAAAACCTATATGTTGTATCTAAATGATTATAATGGCCTTTAAATCATTTTCTGAGGAATTTGTATTGAAATGTAAAATTTAATTCCCAAGTGAAAAAACAAAGAAGTGTCTGCTACTTAGTGATAGCTCTAATGGACAGCTCAGATATCTCCAATACGGATCGCTCAAAATACAGGAAAGATAAGCTGATATATTTCATTAGGAGTATTTGATATAGCATCTGTTTTAAAATTAGTTTCTTCAATCTCATTTTAAAAATAAAATTCTGCTCCCAGGAAGATGAAAGAGGTGTATTTTTCCCTCTAAGTACAACTAAAATCACTGGAAATTGCATGTAAAATAAACATTTGAAGACTTTGAATAGTGGAGAGAATTCAGACTAACTAGTGACCTTGAAGGCTGAGGAAAAATCAGATGATCAGTTTCTATAAATTCTTTTTATCCCATATATTTAAGACTTGTTTCTAAAGTAGCACGACACCCGGAAATGTGATGGGTGCAGACAAATACAAACCCTTACAGAAGATTGCGTTTTCTAGGCAAAGGGAGACAAAGGGCCGGGAAAGGACTGCCTAGCAAGATGTAACCCGTCAACTACAGCAAATGTCACAGACAAAGTGTGGCCCCACCCACTCCTGGCTGATGAAGGTTGACTGGGGAGCTCAGTGTTCCTTCCCCATGAGGCTCCATGAGGTGCTGCTCACCACCCTCCCTGTGCCAGCAGAGGTCATGTGGGGAGACACCCCTCTACCTCCTCCTGAGGTGAATCAAAAAAATCCTGAATGGAGAGCCCTATTAGGTGTTTTGAGACAGACTCATTGAAAAATTAGTTCAGTTCAGTCAGTTCAGTTGCTCAGTCTATCTGACTTTTTGTGACCACATGGACTGTAGCACACCAGGCCTCCCTGTCCATCACCAACTCCTGGAGCTTACTCAAACTAATGTCCATCGAGTTGGTGATGCCATCCAGCCATCTCAGCCTCTGTTGTCCCCTTCTCCTCCTGCCTTCAGTCTTTCCCAGCATCACGGTCTTTTCTAATAAGTCATTTCTTTGCATCAGGTGGCCAAAGTACTGGAGTTTCAGCTTTGGACTCTCAAGAGTCTGTCTCTTATACACATCTAGCTTTAGCATCAGTCCTTCCAATGAACACCCAGGACTGATCTCTTTAGGATGGACTGGTTGGACCTCCTTGCAGTCCAAGGGACTCCCAAGAGTCTTCTCCAGCACCACAGTTCAAAAGCATCAATTCTTTTGTGCTTAGCCTTGTTTATAATACAACTCTCACATCCATGCATGACTACTGGAAACATCATAGCTTTGACTAGACGGAACTTTGTTAGCAAAGTAATGTCTCTGCTTTTTGATATGCTGTCTAGGTTGATCATAACTTTCCTTCCAAGGAGTAAGNCTTCAGTCTTTCCCAGCATCACGGTCTTTTCTAATAAGTCATTTCTTTGCATCAGGTGGCCAAAGTACTGGAGTTTCAGCTTTAGCATCAGTCCTTCCAATGAACACCCAGGACTGATCTCTTTAGGATGGACTGGTTGGACCTCCTTGCAGTCCAAGGGACTCCCAAGAGTCTTCTCCAGCACCACAGTTCAAAAGCATCAATTCTTTTGTGCTTAGCCTTGTTTATAGTACAACTCTCATATCCATGCATGACTACTGGAAACATCATAGCTTTGACTAGACGGAACTTTGTTAGCAAAGTAATGTCTCTGCTTTTTGATATGCTGTCTAGGTTGATCATAACTTTCCTTCCAAGGAGTAAGCATCTTTTAATTTCATCACTGCAGTCACAATCTGCAGTGATTTTTGAGCCCAGAAAAATAAAGTCAGCCACTGTTACCACTGTTTCCCCATCTATTTCCCATGAAGTGATGGGACCAGGTGCTATGATCTTAGTTTTCTGAATGTTGAGCCTTAAGCCAGTTTTTTCACTCTGCTCTTTCCCTTTCATCAAGAGGCTCTTTAGTTCTCCTTCACTTTCTGCCATAAGGGTGGTGTCATCTGCATATCTGAGGTTATTGATATTTCTCCCAGCAATCTTGATTCCAGCTTGTGCTTCATTCAGTCCAGTGTTTCTCATGATGTACTCTGCATATAAGTTCAGTAAGCAGGGTGATAATATACAGCCTTGACGTACTCCTTTCCAGTTTTGGAACCAGTCTGTTGTTCTACGTCCAGTTCTAACTGTTGCTTCCTAACCTGCATACAGATTTCTCAAGAGGCAGGTCAAGTGGTCTGGTATTCCCATCTCTTTCAGAATTTTCCACAGTTTATCATGATCCACATAGTCAAAGACTTTGAAATAGTCAATAAGAGAGAAATAGATGTTTTTTCTGGAATTCTCTTGCTTTTTCGATGATCCAACATATGTTTGCAATTTGATATCTGGTTCCTCTGCCTTTTCTAAATCCAGCTTGAACATCTGGAATTTCATGGTTCATGTACTGTTGAAGCCTGACTTGTAGAATTTTGAGCATTACTCTACTAGTGTGTGAGATGAGTGCAGTTGTGAGGTAGTTTGAACATTCTTTGGCATTGCCTTTCTCTGGGATTGGAATGAAAACTGACTTTTTCCAGTGCTGTGGCCACTGCTGAGTTTTCCAAATTTGCTAGCATATTGATTGCAGCATTTTCACAGCATCATCTTTCAGGATTTGAAATTGCTCAACTGGAATTCCATCACCTCCACTAATTTTGTTCATAGTGATGCTTCCAAAGGCCCACTTGACTTCGCATCCCAGGATGTCTGGCTCTTGGTGAGTGATCACACCATCATGATCTAGGTTGTGAAGATCTTGTTTGTACAGTTCTTCTGTGTATTCTTGCCACCTCTTCTTTATATCTTCTGTTTCTGTTAGGCCCATACCATTTCTGTCCTTTATTGAGCCCATCTTTGCATGAAACAAGGAATCGGGACTTCTAACTCGGCCCCTACCAGTAATGAGGTAATGCCCACCACCTTCTCTAAGTGTTTCATTTAAAAACCAAAATATATAGAAAAATATGGCCCAATTTTATTAAGATATTTAAAATAAAATTGCAAAATCTATCTATGTAATCTGTAAAAATTGTTATCAGTACACAAAACCCCCCAAACACCTCAAGGGTTTTGTTTTGCCAAATAGACCTTTCCAAACAAAAAGTGACTTTTTCATATTATTGTCATCTTTAATAGTTTTCAGCACATTACTCTGACACTTCTTGTCAAAGACAACCACAGGCTTAAAATAAAGCCTAGAAATTTTCATATTTATTATGATTACATATAATGAAGAGATATTCTATACCATTAAGATCGTATTAAGAGAAAGTCAATGTGAGACACACATTTTAAAAAGTTAGATATATTTTAAAAAACCCTCACTTATTCAGTTCAGTTCAGTCACTCAGTCATGTCCGACTCTTTGTAACCCCATGAACCGCAGCACGCCAGGCCTCCCTGTCTATCACCAACACCTAGAGTCTACCCAAACCCATATCCATTGTGTCAGTGATGCCATCCAACCATCTCATCCTCTGTCGTCCCCTTCTCCTCCTGCCTTCAATCTTTCCCAGCATCAGGGTCTTTTCAAATGAGTCAGCTCTCTGCATCAGGTGATCAAAGTATTGGAGTTTCAGCTTCAGCATCAGTCCTTACAATGAACACCCAAGACTGATCTCCTTTAGGATGGACTGGTTCTGTCTCTTATACACATCTAGATGTGTATAAGAGACAGATCTTCAAATGAGTCAGCTCTCTGCATCAGGTGATCAAAGTATTGGAGTTTCAGCTTCAGCATCAGTCCTTACAATGAACACCCAAGACTGATCTCCTTTAGGATGGACTGGTTGGATCTCCTTGCAATGCAAGGGACTCTCAAGAGTCTTCTCCAACACCACAGTTCAAAAGCATTAATTATTCGGCCCTCAGCTTTCTTTATAGTCCAAATCTCACATCCATACATGACCACTGGAAAAACCGTAGCCTTGACTAGACAGACTTTTGGTGGCAAAGTAATGTCTCTGCTTTATAATATGCTGCCTAGGTATCCTCATTTTTTCAAGATACTTGAACTACAACATAAAAATCAACATTGAAGAAAATGATCACTCACAATCTTACTTTAAAAGTAAAATGATATTTACCACAAGAAAGGTTTAGAGCAGATTTAGCCTTGCTCAATCAGTTAGGTTATTTTGGAAATAACTTGTTATCAATTTCTTTTCCCAGACAATTGAGATAATATTTTTTTTTGAGAAAATGTTTGAGGCTTAAATAAAATGATAGATTTTTAAGGTCATTAATGTTAATATTATTTGGAAATCACAAGCAGTGATGGGAGGCTGGAATAAGAAAGGAGGATATCGTTGCTAAGCCATGAGATCCGAGTTGCTGGGGTTTGAAAAAAAAGAAAAGAAAAACACTGATAACTTTGAGGAAACCATTATAGGAAAGCTTTCCTTCCTGTTCACCAACCTAATGTCCTTTACTTCTCTGTTATTAGGCAAATAAGGTCTATACCCTAGTCCCTTTCAGGGCCAATATAGCCAAGTGATTGAGCTCTACTTAACAGAATGTCAAAGGAGATTTTATGCCTCTCTTCCAGGATTGGCCATTACATCCCTCAACCCTATACCTTTCATGCTCCTTTCCATCCACTGACTGTGTGGATCCTCAAGGAGCATGTAACTGTCAGATGGCAGAAGCCTGCTTCTCTGAATGATAATATGCAAATGAACACCAGAATTACCTGCAGTGAACCCTTATAGTAAATGAGAAATCAATTTTAATCATGTTAAACTGGCATAAAATGTAGATTTTGGTTGTACAGCAGCTATACTGCCCTAACTAATTACCATTCTGTAGGAGTACGAACCACTAGCATATGAATAAGTAGCACCAATATCAAAGTCATGATAATGTTTTCTAATATAAAAATATAAACTACAAAAGGAACAAGCAACAACAATAAGACTTATATCTCATACGCCAGGCACTAATGCTTAACCATGGTCAAATGTAAATTGGAGGGTAAGTTATTTAATCCTCAGACAAGCTTTTTAAATAGTTCTTGTGGATTCCTGTCAATACGGTACTTTTCTTTAGTCTGACTCTCAGCTAGTCCTATTCTAGGAGATGGATCATTACAAGCAGCATTTCTTTTTACTCTCTTTTCTTTATCATGTGATTTTTAGCAAAATAGAAAATTACATTCTTTCTAATCTAGCAAACTAATAGTATTAACTGACATAATCTCAGCATTAGTGCCACCAGTAATGATCATTTATATTTATACTACTTTATAACAGTCCATTTCTTTTGATCCAAGCTTCTCCAGTAGTCTGTCTGTAAGATTAACATCTCCTTTCTTTCTAAGAATTATTCAACCCTTGTTTTTCCACCCCCTTCAGGGATTCTAAGTAATCATACCTATTTTTACTTATTTTCTTCTATGAAAAACTAGGGCATAGAAAAAAATTGGAGGAATTCAATCACAAAAATATATAAATGTATTCTATAGGTTGCTATGTCAATGAAGAATAGATTACACTTGGTGGTCATAAGAGCTTCCCAGGTGGCTCAGTGGGTGAAGAATCCACCTACAATGTAGGAGACGCAGGTCCGATCCCTGGGTTGGGAAGATCCCCTGAAAGAGGGCATGGCAACCCATTCCAGTATTCTTGCCTGGAGAATCCCAGGGACAGATTCTCTACATGGAGCCTGGCAGGCTACATGTGGTAGCAAAGAGTTGAACATGACTGAAGTGACTGAGAACAGACACAATTGACACAAAATTTTACCCATTAGAGAATCTTTTTTTTTTTTTAATTTAACCAACAATTAGATATTAGGGAAGTGTTTTTCTTAGGGAGGGATCATCATAAAGTAATTGAAAATAATAATAGTTGCTATGACTTTTTCCCAGGGAGCGTTTTATACAAGGCCCCATTCTACAGATTTTATATGCCTAATTTCTATGTTTCATTGAAGCATTTATTTTATATATTTACAGGTAAGGTAGCTGCTGTTCTTCAGTCAATGCCGGACTGGATAGCAGTTTGATTTGTTGTCCCTTATTTTTCAAGCCAGGGCTCTTTTCTTGGTACTATGAAACCATGAAATACAATTTCTTCTCTTCTATATTGTCATATCATCTATGGAATTGATTGTTCTGCTTCTTTTGAATAACTAACAATGTATAATCAGATTAAAGTGGTGGTGGTGGTGGTGGTTTGGTCTCTAAGTTGTGTCCGACTCTTTGCGACCCCTGCCAGGATCCTCTGCCCATGGGGTTTCCCAGGCAAGAATACTGGAGTGGGTTGCCATTTCCTCTGCCAAGGGATCCTCCTGACCCAGGATCAAACCTGCATCCCTTGTGTCCCCTGCATTGCAGGCAGATTCTCTATCGACTGAGCCAGGAGGGAAGCCTAAGGATTTGTGATATATGTGGAAAATACATAAGTGCAGAGGATGCAAAGAGAAGACACTCTCAGTCTAGTTGGGGAAGTTCATTTAACAAGTAGTTACACTGTGGTGGGATACATGAGTAAAGGTTAAATGGAAGAAACAGAGAAAGTAGTGACTGACTCAGTATCTGGATGTTAAAGGAAAGTTTCACGGTAAAAGCAGTGCCTGAGCAGAAGTTAGGGGTTACTGGGAAGTTAGTAGGCCAACAGAAAAGATGGGGACCTGGGGTGAGGATGAGGAGAAAATGGAAACAGAACAGTGAGCATAAGCATGGTGACACCATGGGCTATACTAAGAAATCTGAACTTTTATTCTGTGTGTGAGAACAATAACTAAAAAAAAAAAATTACTCAGAAGAATAACCTGAAAAGATTTTCAATATAAGAAATTACTAGCATCAGCAGTAAGTATTGGAAGCGAGGAATGAAGAAACAAATTGGGTTATTGTAGTAGTTCTGAGTGGATTAAAGCCAATTTGGTGAGTATTGATGTAGATATCTGTTTTTCCCATCTATCAATCCATAATTCTTCCACTGTATCCCTCAAATATTGGACTAAGAAACAGGTGTTCGACCATTGAGATGAAGACAGATTTTTGAGATATTGCAAATTTTTGAGATATCATGTGTGTGTTCAGTCATGTCCGACTTTTTATGACCCCATGGACTGTAACCCACCAGGCTCCTATATCCATGGAGATTTTTAGACAATAATACTGGAGTGGGTTGCCATTTCCTTTTCCAGGGGGTCTTTCTGACCCAGGGATATTGCAATATTGGTGTGGGGGTGTGCAATTAAGACATTTTGAAGAGTTATGGAACATCCAGGTGAAGTTCTATGACAGGCAGCTAGATATTTAGATTTTTACCAAAAAAGCAGACATAGAAATAAGTATGGGCCTTGTAGATGGAGAGTAGGTTTTTAAAACCATGGACATAAATTTTATCACCCCAGAGTAATGTTAAGAGAAAGGACTGAATCTGATCCTGAAATGTGGACATATGAGTAAAGAAGAACCAGTGAGCATCCTGGGAGAGGGTTATGAGGGGAACCAAGGAAGACATTCTCAAAACTGCATTGTGAAGAGTATCAGAGCCTAGAGCCTACAGGCAGATTAAGAACAGTGTACACTAGCCTCATGAAAAAGATCATTTTGAAAATGCTGTTCATGGCAGTTATGGCAGAAGCTATATTAAAGTGGAGTCAGTAGTTAGTGGAAAAATAGAAAGTAAAAATATTAATGTCCATTACTATTTTCAGAAAGGTATATACCAGGGATGGAGTTTACTAACAAGGACTGTGGGAGAAAAGGAGAATGGGAGCCAGGAGCAAAGGGAAAGCTTTTGTTCTTGATCGTATTAAATATTTGTCCACGTGGGGATTGTTTATTGGCTTATTTGCTTGTTCATTTATGTTTATGGGAGGAGAGAATGAGCATCAAGAGTTTGCAGAAAAAGACAAGCTGAAAATAGAATAAAGTCAAGTGAGTCATGACTGAGGAATTACCTAGGTGAGCAGTGAGGAAATAGGATGAAAAGCCTATTAAAGTGATGGTGTGTGGCAGGTGCTCTTCTAAGATCAGAATGAAGGATAATGGTTGGAATTAGAGATTTTGGTGAAAGTATGTGATGGATGAAGTAGGATGAATTTACTTTTTTGAAGTAAGTGGCAGTTCATCTATTGGAAATTAAGACGGTACTTGATAGTTTGAGGAATTAGCAAAGTCCAAGGCACTTAAATGGAGAAGGCATTGGCGACCCACTCCCGTATTCTTGCCTGGAAACTCCCATGGATGGAGGAGCCTGGTAGGCTGCAGTCCATGGGGTTGCTAACAGTGGGGCACGACTGAGCGACTTCACTTTCACTTTTCACTTTCATGCATTGGAGATGGAAATGGCAATCCACTCCAGTGTTCTTGTCTGGAGAATCCCAGGGATGGTGGGAGCCTGGTGGGCTGCCGTCTATGGGGTCGCACAGAGTCAGACATGACTGAAGTGACTTAGCAGCGGCAGCAGCAGCAAGACACTTAAAAAAAATTACTGAATTACTCCTTTATTTAGCAAGTAACATTATATTACATTACATGGTTGTACTAACTGCCTTCATGAATATCCAAAACCCATCAGTATTTCAAAATTATTTTCTAAAAAGATCAGAACTTCTTTCAACCTATAATTTAATTAATATATCACCACATTTAAAAATAGAAATATCATAGGAATTATTCATATTACTAGTAATAATAAATACTTATATTAGTAACATTTTATTTTTAGAGAAGATAAATCAATCTGTTTTCCATTTAGATCCATTTTCCAGCTATGGCTGAGGCCAGTGCCCCTTCCAGGGCCAAGTCCTACAGCTCCTCCCACATCTAAGGAAGGATCAGGGCACTTTGTCCCCTTTGTGTTGGAAGAGAAAAGTCCACCTCTTAAATAGCGCAGGGTAGTAGGGATGGAGGGAACAAAACCCATATGTTCTTCACAGTTTTAAGTAGTATGGGAGTTTAGCTGTAGTTTTAACAAAATATGCATGTTTTCCTTTTATCCATATGAATAATATCTAGCCAAAAATAGATGATTTAGGTAGGTAGGTAGAGGTATTTTATATTTTTAAATGTTGCTACTCTTCATAAGGTTTATTTTGCTTCAGAATCTAGGTTTATTAATGTCGTGGATGTCATGTTTACTGCTATTAGGCTTATGACTAGGAGTCCGTTATTTGTAAACAAGTTGAAAAGACTTCAATATTTTCCTTATGGTCCAGAACGAGGTAACATAGCATTGGAATAGAATTTTACTTGGAAATGTGTAAAAATCCTAGAGATAAATATTTGGGATCACAATGCTTTCAGAGTATACTCTGGTTTATTCTTCATTTGTCTTATCTGTTCTCTTTCCTTGTAAAAGTTAATAACATGGACTTAGATTAGCTTAGCTTATTCAAACTATGACACTTAAATCATAATAAAATAGAGTCTTATAGATTTTATACAAGCATCGGTTCAGTTCAGTTCAGTCGCTCAGTCGTGTCTGACTCTCTGCGACCCCATGAATCGCAGCACGCCAGGCCTCCCTGTCCATCACCAACTCCCGGAGTTCACTCAGACTCGCGTCCATCGAGTCCGTGATGCCATCCAGCCATCTCATCCTCGGTCGTCCCCTTCTCCTCCTGCCCCCTCCCCCCAAAATAAAGTCTGACCCTGTTTCCACTGTTTCTCCATCTATTTCCCATGGAGTGATGGGACTGGATGCCATGATCTTCATTTTCTGAATGTTGAGCTTTAAGCCAACTTTTTCACTCTCCTCTTTCACGTTCATCAAGAGGCTTTTTAGTTCCTCTTCACTTTCTGCCATAAGGGTGGTGTCATCTGCATATCTGAGGTTATTGATATTTCTCCCGGCAATCTTGATTCCAGATTGTTTTTCTTCCAGCCCAGCGTTTCTCATGATGTACTCTGCATATAAGTTAAATAAGCAGGGTGACAATATACATCCTTGACATACTCCTTTTCCTATTTGGAACCAGTCTGTTGTTCCATGTCCAGTTCTAACTGTTGCCTCCTGGCCTGCATACAGATTTCTCAAGAGGCAGGTGAGGTGGTCTGGTATTCCCATCTCTTTCAGAACTTTCCACAGTTTATTGTGATACACACAGTCAAAGGCTTTGGCATAGTCAATAAAGCAGAAGCATAATCTTATACTATTTTTAACACATTTTTCCAACCTACAGTAGCCTTCACTAATTGTTAATAAACACTAGATCCCCTGGAGAAGGGAAAGGCTACCCACTCCAGTATTCTGTCTTGGAGAATTCCATGGACTGTATAGTCCTTCGGGTAGCAAAGAGTCAGACACGACTGAGTGACTTTCACTTTCACTCAAGGTATATTTTATAAACCCTCCAATCTGTGTGTGAGAGAAAGTCACCTTAGTTATTGCTATAAGCATTGCTCTGTAGGCTTGTTACAAAGTGACAGACATTGCCTTAATAATCGATTGTCAGTAAAACAATTATAGAAGAATTTCCATTGATATTGATAATATTTTAATTGAAGTCAAACTGAGAGGCTTTCATTCAGAGGAATGTAATATTTTAATTTTTTAAGGACGATAGTTATATACCTTTACTGTAGCTCATTCTTTATTCTGTTGTATTAAATTTTGATATATAAACTATTTTAAAACTAAAAAACCCAGTGTTTCTTTTCTGCAGTGTTTTCTAATAATTATATCCTTCTGTATAAATCTTGGGTTTCCTTTAATTTAGTATGAAGAAAATACAATAAAAAGCAGAAAATAAGACAATATTTTTGACAAATAAATTTTAAAACATTCACACTTAACCTGCTTTATTTATATTATTAGTTTAAAAATTTGATATAAAACTCAACATGAAGTGGGTTAGTGTAAGCCTGCTACTGAAACATATATGTGCAAGAGTTTGTCAATTTTTGTGAAAAGTTTATCCAAAGATTTATTATTTTTAATTTCTCAGAGACTGTCAGTTCCTTGAAAATCACTCCCTTCCTTAAAATCATGCACTCTTTTCAGTAAAAGAGAGAGTTTGTGGTTCTTAAATATTCATGAGGCACAATAGTTTCACAACAAATCAAATTTAATTAAATGATGCATTTCCTCCACTTACAAAAGGTTTATTAAAGGTTTATTTGCTCATGCAAATTAAAGTGTTAGAGTAAAAATCCACATGAAACTTGGCACTAACAATTAAAAAAAAATATTGAAAGATTTCTCGCCTCACTGCAATACCTTGCTATGTTGAAACGGCTCAGCTTGTCATTTAGAATCTTTAATGAAACTGGGGAGGAGGCTATTTATTTGCATAATAGGACATAATTTGCTGTGGTGAGGTTTTAATTATTTATAGGCTGTCTGAAATATTTAAAATGGCATCACTAAGGAGCATGAAGTGTTGGATAATGCCTTCATTTCAGGTTTCCTGCCGTTTCTTTTATGGGTCAAGCGATTTATTTCTAATTAGCATACCAAGCTAGTGGCTTTAAAAACATAAGGACAACAAATTGGTTTCAGTCTGTTTGCAGCCTGAATAGTTGGAGACGGCCAAGGGTCACTGAAAGAGACAGTAGAGTTAAGAGATGAGGCCAGAAGTCAATCGAGCACGTGGAAATCACTGACTCAACGCAGCCACGCGTTCATTCCTGCACACCGTCTGCAGTCCACAGTAGTTTCTCTTTGGATGGTAGCAGGTTATAGCTAATGGATTTTATGTTGCTTGTTCTGTAAAAGATTTTGTAGCATTAACCTATATCTTAATAGAAATGATGTTTGAGCAATACAAAACCTTCCTTTTCTATAGAAAAAAGATACAGTCATTATTCTGAGCGCAGAGAAAAATGCAGCAGTTTAGGGTGAGATTTTGTATTTAAATATATACAGTCTTATTTGTATATAAGAACAAGAGCCTATGGATCAAACACGATAGTCTTTGCAAGTGAATTTGCTCAGTCATGTCCAACTCTGTGCGACCCCATGGACTGTAGACTACCAGGCTCCTCTGTCCATGGGATTTTCCAGGCAACAGTACTGGAGTGGATTGCCATTTCCTTCTCCAGGGGATCTTCCCGACCCAGGGATCGAACTCAGGTTTCCCACATTGTAGACAGACGCTTTACCGTCTGAGCCACCAGGTAAGCCGCGTAGAAACTAAAATATTTTATGAGAATTTCTGAATTAGTAGAATGCACTAACATTAGTTTAAAATTATGAAATTATCTTTTCTGTGCATTGTTTATATTACAGGTTAAATGAAAGAAAAAGCCACTTGGCATCATGCATAAGATCTATTCTTTTGTAATAAAGGGATTTGCATATTGGTTGATTTCTGTTTCAAAAATCTGTAACTTTCTTTGGAGCAATTTAAGAATTGGCATGTTTTAGACATCATTGCAAAATTAAGAGAATGTTTATGCGAGGGTTCATTATGTTTCCATGATGATCTTGATATTCTCATCATCATGCATATGGATTTGAAGTGGTGATTGTGCCCTGTTGTCAAACATTCTCTCATCTATCACCTTTGGCCTCAAAACATGGAGAGAGAGATTGTTTCCAGATGTCAAGAAGCAGCCGTTGGGCATCACAGGGACTGTTCTCTGTGCCTCTTTAAGTAGTAGGCAGATGCTCTGCTTAAAGTGAGAATTTTTATGATTATCACTCACATGACCCAGGTGATTGGTCAAGGCTGAAAAAGTCTCCAGTCTCAGAGTGAACATTTGTGAACTTTATCTTGAAAGCAAGAAATAATTACAAGGAATTATTTTATAGTTCCTGATTATATTACCATCATTTATCAAAATATTTTTTTAAGTCTTCATTGGTCACAGATAGTGGTACTTAGGAAAACAGCAGGTGATGAAATTTAAGGAAATAATAGTTTTATTATCAAAAAGTTTATAATCTAGCGAGGAAGTGAAAACTGATGTGAAATTGAGATGTTCATAATCATCAGTATACATTAAAATTAATTACATTTGTATGATCTACAGATACAATTTCAAGTAAAATGCTGATCAGAATCAAGCATGATAGAGGATCAATAAATGGTTTAGGGAAAATAAGATCCATGGTAGAATGGTAGGATGCTGGGTTTGAAAGGATTAAGTTATTTAAATTTGTCAGAGTAACACTAATTTTTAAGTGCACTTTTTTATTAAATTGTAACTTATTAAGTCACCCTTTTTAATGGTAAAAGTCAACTTATTTATTTTATAGGATTCAAACTAGTTAGTTATTACCTGAAAAGCATGAATTCTTCATATAAGCAAAAACTGTAGAAGTATTGGGGCTTCCTAGGTGGCGCAGTGCTGAAGAATCCACCTACCAATGTAGGAGATGAAGAGAGGCGGGTTTGCTTCTTGTATCAGGAAGATTCCCTGGAGTAGGAAATGTTACCTGCTCCAGTATTTTTGCTTGGAAAACTCCATGGACAGAGGAACCTGGTGGGCTATACTCCATGGGGTCACAAAAAGTCAGACACGACTGAACACACACAAGACAAGAATAGACATATTGGTTGTTGTATGAGATACGGTAATTAAAAAAAAAATCTATTAAGCTGGATAAGAAAAAATAGACATTTTAATAACAGTTTTAGCTTCACAGCAAAATTGAGCAGAAGATACAGAATCCTTTATGCTCTCTACCCTCAGTACCCACAGCCTTCCCACTGTCAAATCCCAATCAGATGGTACATTGTCACTATCGATGTGGCTACAGTGACACATCACAGTCACCCGAACTCCATTAGTTCAGCTTTGATGTTGTACTTTCTATAGGTTTTGACAAATGTATTGTCATAGGTATCTACCATTATATCATACAGAATGGTTTCTCTGCCCTAAAAATTCTGTTTCTGCCTTTTTATCCCTTCCTCCACACTAACTGCGCTGATCTCTTTAATGTTTCCATAGCTTTACCTATTCCAGAAAGTCAGAGAGAGTTGATCCTTGAGCAACATGGGGGTTAATGAGTGCCAACCCCCTACATAGCCAAAAATTTCCGTACAACTTTATAATTGGCCCTCTGTATTTGCAAAATACTGCATCTGTGGATTCAGCGAATGTGGAATCTTGTAGTGCTGTATGTATTTAGTGAAAAAAATCCCAGTGAAATTGAACCTGAGCACCCTCCTGGTGTTCAAGGGTCAATTGTAGTTGGACTTACTCAATAAGCAATCTTTGCAGTCTGGCTTCTTACACATTATAATGTGCATTTGAGATTGCTCTATGTGTTTTCATGGCATGAAAACTTATTTCTTTTGAACACTGAATAGTTTTACATTGTCTAGATATATCACAGTTTATTTATCCATTCACCCGCTGAAAGATGTCTTTGGTGATTATGAATGAAGCAACCATAAACATCTATGTGCAGGCATTTGTGTGCAGACAGAAAAACATGTTTTCAACTCATTGGGGTACATACCAAAGAGAACACTTGCTGGCAAGATTTTATTCAGTTTTGTTAAAAACAAGCAAACAAACAACAGCAAAAAAACTCCACCAAACTGGCTTCAAAAGTGGCCCATTTTGCATTCACACTAGCGATGACTAGGAGTTCCTGTTGCTCCACATCTCCATCAGCATTTGGTGTTTTAGGAGTAGTTTGGGTTTTTTGGGTTTTCATCATTCTAATAGTTGTATAGTGGCATCTCCTTGTTTTAATTTCAATTCCCTATTGAGATAAGATGCTGAATATCTTTTCATGTGCCTATTTCCCATTTGTATGTCATTTTTGGTGAGCTGTCTGTTTCAAAACTTTTGCCCACTTGTTTCAGTCAAGTTGGGAAGTTTCTTAGTGGTGTGTTTCAAAAGTTCTTTGTATATTTTGGCTATGGGTCGCCTTCTCATTCTTTACCTATTTTGATGATACTTTTATAATGAAGTACCCAGGGCATTGTACTGAAGAAATAATAATCTTCCAGAATATTTTCTCTGCAGTCTGAGAAACCTTGTCAGACTGCTGAAACCTTGTTTTGTGGCTCATGCCTATCACCCCAGAATTGAAACATACCTAGTGGGTATGAGAGCAATATCTGAATTGTATGTGGAGACACATTTAGCCACAAAGGACCTTTCCCTTCAGCTGAACAAAAAAAGAAAAGAAAAAAAAAAGAGAGAGAGAGAGAAATTTAGTGTAGGGCTTATTTTAAGAAGCTAATTCTGATAGTGATGCATTAAGAAATAAAATTGATATAACTGGATTGATCTGAGGACCTCTGGCTATTTAAGGTTTAGCATAACCAGCATTTGTCAGGCAAAATACTAGGCTAGGTAAGATCCCCGATGCAATCACCCAAGGGAGCTGAAATCCAAAGGACTTCCTCAAAGCTACTGTGTCATCCAATATGTGGCCATTGGAGCAAGACTTCTTTTTCTCCTTAAAATAAAATCAGCTCACTCCAAATTTCTGAAAAACACATAAGCTGTTTTTCATAATCTGGAAATGGCAACCCACTCCAGTGTTCTTGCCTGGAGAATCCCAGGGATCCCCCTCGGGCCACCCGACGACAGAGACCCCAGCGTGTCTCAACCTGTGTTGACTTCGCTGAATCGTCGTCGTCGTCACTGCATATACTAAACACATTTTCAGATCTAGACTACGATGATCCAATCTTTAACTTTCTATCATAGAGTACGGGCTGAGAAACACTGACTGGGGTACCTGACATCGGGCGGTCCGAGAAGACAAGTACTCTAAGACGTCCGTCCTTATGACCTCACCCAACGATAGGGGAGGAGGCCCTGGAGAAGGGTTAGGTTCCTAACTTGGACCCAGAGGGTGTAACGTCCGTCTAAGAAATGGTAGACTCGGTGGTCCCTTCGGGGTCAGGGTTTAATTCCATTCTTATTTATGTCACTCTTTTTTGTTTTGTTTTTTTTTGATTGACTAGTCACCACCAACTTCTGCACACACACACACACACACACACACAATAAGTCTCTCAATTGTGAAACGAATAATTACTATTCTCTGGAATCTGTGTGGAACCTTCTTAATTTTTAATCTTCACTGTACGTAGTCACATTTATCATATCCTTTTTTATGTGAAGTTTAGGTGTTTAGAGGGAAAGACTGTGGAAGTGAGAATTACATAAACGAGAAACATCTTATACAAATGAAAATAGTTTTGATAGAGTTTAAAATGGGATAACAAATCTACTCCTCACTACACCTCAGTGAATGCATAACGTCAACATTGTGTCCTTAGTAAAGTGACAACGTATACGTATTTACATTTCTTGAATAAAGAGTTGAAACCCTCTTTTTGCGGTCAATTCGTAACTGTACTATAACTACATTTAAAAGAAGCATTCAAAAGTCTCTCTTAAATAGTAAACTATTACTTTGGATTGTTTATTCAAGAATCAATTCACTACAATCGGTCTTACCTTCACCGTATGTATAACTTGTGAATATCTAGTCGACACTATTAGTCGACTAATTTTTTTACACTTCATTGTCGAATATTAAAGATAAGTATCTTTACTAAGACTATAAATTAAAAACGTCAATCTAATAAATATAATAAAACGGAGTCCAGTAACTCTTTTTTAAAAGAGACATTATCAATGTTTATTGATAATGAACGTACACACATATTCACACACTAAAAAAATTATACCAGTGAGACTTACTTTAAAAGTTTAGTACACTTTACAGTCTCATGAATAATATCTTCAACTTGAAACATCTATCTTAGTCATTTTCATTTACTTTATACTTAAGAATAGAACGGTCTTTAGGAAGAACGTGAATGAAGGTGTTTTTAAAACCTGAATTCCTTTCCTTTTTTCTATTTTTTTTTTTTACTTTGGATTAATTCTACATTTAACCATTTTTATTTATGTTTGTATTAAGCAAAAAGTTACTTTAACCTTAAGAAATACTTCCAATCTCTGTCACTATCATATTTTAAAATTGCATTATATACACAAACAATTTTATATAAAGGCACAAATCAAATATAGTCACCTGATACATTGTACTTTGACTTTTTCGTTGCAGGTTATTGGTTTGCTTTTTTGTTCCTACACGTACTACTCCTCCACACGTACTACCCACATTATTCCTTCTTACAACTGCAGGTTACTTATGTTGACAACATGTGCATTTTTGCCTAATTTTTTCTATGCTAGTCCTATCAGGCATACATGTATACATGAGACAGGTATAGGGCCCTAAAATGAGTTTGCTAAATTGACAGACTCAGAGTATATATGAGTTTACATTTTGCTTTCCTTCCTTAAATGTACCTTGTAGAAATCTTTCCAAGTCAACTTGTTTAGTTTCATTTTAATGGCTGCATAATATTCGATTCTGTGGATGAGCCATAAATTATTCAGCCATTCCTCTGTGTACATTCATTTTTGAGCCAGGTTTTTTGCCACTAGGAACGATGTTGCAATAAAAAACCTTTTGCAAGCATTATGCCATAATGGAGCTTTTATTTTCATGTCATGTTTTGTAGATGTAGAATTACTGAATCAAAGAAAATATTTTCTTAAATTTTCTTTTGAAATGCTCTCCTCAAAGATTGTAATAATGTTCGTCAACAAGGTATGAGGCCACCTTTTCTCCCTTATTCTTGCCAGTGTGTTTTAGCACTTTTGATTTACTTTCCAAGTAGTGACAAGAAAGTGATATTCCATTTTGCTTTAATTTGCCTTTAAGTAGCATCTAATGTGTTTGAATATCTTTTTTATTTTTGCTAATCATTTTGATTTGATTTTCTATAAATAGCTTATTCCTGGAGTTTCTCTATTTTTCTATTAAACCATTTATATACCTTGATCAGTTTGAAAAGACTTTTTGTATTACATATATTATATACTTATGTGTATACCCTCTGTACATATGAATATATTTTCCCAAAATTTTTGCTTGCATGTTGCATTTGCTTATGACATCAGTTGCCATATGGAAAGATTTATATTTGTTTACACAAATGTATTTACTGCAACTTCTGAGTGTCCAATTCTAGTTAACAAATTTTTCCAGCCATTAAAGTAGATGTGTAGTCTTTCAAATTTTTATACTACTGAGTTTGTCATTAATATGTATTGTATATGTATATATGTAACCCAGTCCAGTATTCTTGCCTGAAGAATCTCATGAACAGAGGATCCTGGTGGCATAGAGTCCACAGGGTTCCAAGGAGTCGGACACAACTGAAGTGACTTAGCACAGCACGCATGTGACTATATATAATATATATGTATTATTTGACTATACTGAACACCCCTGTATGCCACTTCAGCTTAATTATTATAGCATTTTCTCCCAATAACGTCTCATTTGTATCCAACTGCAGGTAATTAGCATCTTGCATTTTTGTGGTAATAATTCTTTTCCTTTTGTTATAGCTTTAAAACATATATGCATATTCCTGAATAATGTTTTGTTTAGTTCTATATGTGACCTTGTATTAATGGATCCAAGCTGACTATATTGCTCTGCACATTTTGTTTACTTTTATATTTATGGAATGTGTCCATTTTTATGAATGTAGCTACAAATTATTTTTACTCTTTTAGGATATTAATATTTAAATATACTATTATATATGTCTTTGAAGGATTCTAATTGTTTTATTTTCATATTTCAGCTTTAATCCATCTAGCATTTAATTTTGTATACAGTAAAAGATAGATACCCTTTTATATTTCTTTCCACATGAATAATCAGTTCTGCAAGCAGCTTATTAAAGAATTAATACCTTTCTCACAGCATGGAGACATCAGTTTTGTCATATATTAAATATTTGGGGCTCTCATTTCATATTTTCTACTCTATTTATTTGATATTTTTAGTTATCCCACATATGTAAGATGTAAATTTAAAACATAGTCTGGATCCTTGTAAGGAAAGCCCATATCTCCTATGGACACATGCACACAAACACACACACGCACACACATAAACACACAGACACACGTGCGTGCACACACAGAAACATATATATACACACATGAATGCACACACATATGCACACAACCCACAAACACCCCACACAGACACGCACATTCACACACATACACCACAATTGTCAGAACTATTTTAGACAGTTTTTCTCTTCCTGAAAATATCTTAAAATAACTTACAAATACCTGCAACCACAAAACTTGTTCTGACTCTAACTGAAATTACATTAAATTCATATGCTGAAAAAAAAATTCATGTACTGAATGAGGTTAAATTCATTTCCAAAATAAATTCCACTTGGTAATAAGGTATTATTGTTTTAAGACATTTTTGTTTTCATCTTTTAATTAGACATTTTGCTAATGTGATGAGTATACTTTTTGTTTTCATTTTTAATATAGAAATGAATTTGATTTAATCTTGTAATGCATTTAAGAACTTTCTATGTTTTTCTAAATTCAAATGCATTGTAAATAAAATGGAAATTAAGGCTTCTTTAAGAATGATAGCAGCTTCATCTGAGAACCCAGCTGCTCTTAATGCCTTTTTCAATAGTAGGTATTTATTCTCTTCTCTGCTCTGGTAATAGAGCTGTTCAAGTGTTCTAATTCTTCTTGAGTTGATATTAGAAACTGGGAACAGAAACTGTCCATTTTCTCTAAGATTTCAAATCTGCTGTCATCAGAGTGTATCGTATTTTCTTCTGCTTCTTTAATCTGTCTCATGTTTGCACTTACTTATCAGTTCTCATTCCTAATATGTCTGTTTACCTCCACTCTTAAAAATATTCATCAGGCTTGCAAAGTTTTGATCTTACAAACACATTTTAGACTTTATATGTCCTTCCTGCTGTTTTTTTTTTTTTTCTATTTCACTTATTACAAGCTCTAGCCTTATTAATTCTTCTACCTTGTTTATTTCATTATACTCTGTAGCTCTCTTTCTAATTGCTTCTATTTGTATTAAGTTCTATCTTTTTATCTTTCTTTTTTAATAAAGAAAACATTTAAGGCCATGCATTTTATTCCTAGAACAGCTTTCACTGTATCTCATCAGTTTTATTCAGAAGTGCTAGCTTTTTCATTACTGTGTATCTAGTTAATGATTTCCTTTTGATCCGAGAGCAATTTAATCCAGTTTGGTTTTGTTTTAATTTCCAAGTAAAGATGTTTGTTCATTTATAAACTAATTTTTTTAAAAAAAAGTTGTTAAGATTTTGTTTGTGGCCAATTATGTGATATGTAAAATATTTTGTAGACATAGAACACCCAGGCTAGCACACAAATACACATGCATATACATTGTTCAGAAGCTGCAGATTTCTATATTTATGTGGTAAATCAAAAGCCTTGAGTGCACTGCTCATTTCTTCTTATCTTTTGTATGTTAAGTCTACTAGGTCTTTAAATTTCAAGATAATTTTATTTGAGCTTTCACATGCATTTTATTTCCATCATATGCTGGTTTATAGATCATGCCATGCTGGTTGGTAAATGCAAGTTTGTTGGAGATACATTTTTCTTGTCACACATGCCTCCTTTTATCCCTTTACAGTTTTCTAATTTATAATGTACAGTGTTTTTAATATTATGATTTTTTCTGAAAATATCATCACAACTGTTATTTTCTTTTTCTTTGCATTTATAAGTTATTTTTATATCATCTTTACATTTTGAGGGATTCCTTGGTGGCTCAGACCATAAAGAATCTGCTTTCAATGCAGGAGACCTGGGTTCGATCCTTGGGTTGGGAAGATTCCTTGGAGAAGGGAATGGAACCCACGCCAGTATTCTTACCTGGAGAATCCCATGGACAGAGTAGCCTGGTGGGCTGTAGTTCATGGGGTCACAAGTTAGACATGACTGAGTGACTAACACTTATATTTTCAATCTTCCTTTATGGTATTAAATGTTTTTCTTATTAAAAAACATAGATAGCTTGCTTTTTTAAAATTTAATATGACAGTAGTGGATTTTTAAGGGGGCAAATTTCATCATTGATTTATAATGACTGATTTACATAGATTTACCCTTTAAACCTTACCTAATATTTATTAATAAATTTGTATTGTTATTTCTCCTTTTGTTATTTTCTAAATTTTACTTTAGACTCATTTTCCAGTTCAATGTATTCATTTCTCCTTATTAATTTGGAAATTCCATATCATATATTATTTTTTATATTATATGGTTATTTCCCTCTTCTTTTCATTCCTAATCATATATATATAGGTATTACTATATATTATTTTTTGAAAACAAGATCATATTTCCCCAGAAATATTCAGTAATCCTTTAAGCTCTACTGTCTTGCTACTCTACCTTACCTCAGCCCCTAACTTTACCCAAGAGAGACTAGTGGAATATGCCAGCTTTCCTGTCCATGACCCCGGCCCCTGGACTCCCTCTACCAATGAAGCAATTGGCTCCTCACCTCCCTCCTACTTGAAACCTTCCCTATATCGAGGTTTACTTGGCTTCTGTAGTATATTGTGCTCTGGGCCATAGTTAGACTTTGCTTTGGAGTATATTCTGCTGCTTGATTATCTTGTCTTTATTGCTTCTGCTGCACATTCTTAGAGCAGCCATCAGTGTGTGTGTGTGTGTGTGTGTGTGCGCGCGCGCACACATGTGTGCATGTATCTGTTGGAAGGACACAAGACTCAGGGCTGGTGATGACTGCTTCTCTATCTTTTTGAGTTCTCTGTTCCAGACCATTTGCTCTTTGCTTATCCTGTTCTCTATTACTGTCTTCAGATGAAGTACCTGTGTGGTTCACTTTTCAAATTCGACATTTTAAAAACTCTTTTACTCAGATAGGAAAATGGTATGGTTTTGATCCAGGATTTCAAGTTTCCAGTTCCATTACCTCAGGAGACTTACGGATGCCTTGCTACTTACTGGTTTCAGACTCAACGAAGGATAATCACAATGTGATTCTTATCATTTTGGGACTTTTCCTTTCTCCCCAGATGCCTGTAAGATTTCTGTCTGTACTTACAGCTCAGTAATTTTTCTATAATATGTCCAGGCGGGGGTTTCCATCAATCCAGTCCATACTGTGGGGAGCTCTCTCAACCTGCAGACTCAAATCTTTCTTCACCTCAGGAAATCTTCTCCTGTTCTTTGTTTAATTAATACATCTCCTCAATGTATCTTTTTCCCTTCTGGAATGCCTATGATTTATATGCTAGATTTCCAGATCATATCTTTTAATTTTTTCTCAAGATTCCTTTATTGTTTTTCTCTACATAGTACTTTCATATTCTCCTTTTATAAAAAAAACTTCCAGTACATTTCATTCCTGTCCTATGATTTATGTTCCATATTGTTATTTGGACAATCATGGTTTCATAGGTATTGTTTTCATTTGTTTACCTTTGCTTTGTTTGTTCTGCACTTGAATCCCCTTAATAATTTTGTTAGCTTTTCTGTGAACGTTATCTTTTGCCTTGGAGAGGACCCTTATTTTACTAGTTGCTTCTGCTCTTTGTTCTAAACGATCTCAGACTCTCTGCCTATTGAGTTCCCTTAGTGGGCTATTAACGTTCATCCTCGGATCCCCCCACACTCTGTGTGTCTAACACACCCAGGAGAAGCTCAGCAGCAATTTCAATCAAGAAAAGCAGATTTGGAGTCAGTAGGAAAAAATAAACTATTTGTGTTCAATTCACCATCTTACCAAAATCCTCTCTATTGCTGTCTTATTACTCTTGAGATTGAAATAAAACCCTGAGTCTTTATTATCCCTCCTGATAGAAAATGTTTCTTTTTCAGTAGAACATTTAGAAAAATATCAAAAATTAGTAAAAAAAAAAATCATTAAAAATGAACAAAGCAAAGCAAAACCTTTATTTGATTATGGCTAGCACTGACCTGCATTCATAATGCAAATCCTTCATTTTTGGTGTCCTTATTTGGTGTATGCAAAAGACCAATTGGGGCTGCCCAGGTGGCTCATTGGTATAGAATTCACCTATGAAGCAGGTGACTTGAGTTCGATCCCTGGGTTGGAAAGATCCCATGAAGAAGAAAATGGTAACCCACTCTAGTGTTATTTCCTGGGAAATCCCATGGACAGAGGGCCCTGGCAGGCTTCAATCCATGGGGTCAAAAGAGTCAACCAAACTCAGTGACTATACTGTCAGCACCTAACCTATTCACACCCACACACACCCCAACCAGACTGTTTCTAGGGAATTGAAGTAAATACTACGTAAAACTTTTCTGTACCCTAGACTTAGAAAAGAACCCCTTAAATGTTTTCACATATTCTTAATAAATATATGTTCTGTAATCTCTTTTCCAGAGGTACACTTCTCTAATTAATTGGAGAAAAACTGAGAAAATATTTCATTGAAAGTTGAAAGTGTTCGTTGCTCAGTCATGTCCAACTCTTTTGTGAGCCCATAGACTGTAGCCCACCAGGCTCCTCTGTCCAGGCAGGAATGCTGGAGTGAATTACTGTTCCCACCTCACTAATTACTAAATATGATAGCAACCCTGATTTTTTAAATTTTATCATGAGATTTTTAATCTCAAGATTTTAATACTTAGCAGTGGGTTTGTGTGAGGTTAGAAACTTCAATCCTGTCTCAGAATAGGAGACTTCTAGTGAATTAACTAAATGGTCACCAACCCAATTGAAGCAGCCACACTAAAAGCTATGTTAAAATATATGAACTCATTTACATCTGGTCCATTTCTATGGAAATAAAATTCTAATTGCTCTCGCTTCCCTTTACTTCTTATTCAATTAACAATATAATGTTTCTTGAAAATACTAACCCTTTTATTTTGGGAAATGCTACACTTAAAAGGATTTTGCTTCTTTTCTACATACAGTTATGTTACATCTTTAAACAAACATGGCTGTTAGCTATTATGTTTTATTTTTGGATTTGTTTGGCAGATTTGCTATATTAAACTGCAGTTCCGTGTCACTGTGTTAAGTTCTTTCCTCCTGGTTTTATTCCATAATCCAGTTGTCTTGAATGACAGTCAGAGTGTAAGGCTCTTATTCATGTCCATTGTTCCTATCTTCCCCTCTCCAGTGCTGGTGTTCTCAAACAGCAGTGTAGAAAATGCAAGAAGTGTGAAAATAAGAAAATATCTCAAATATAGAGCTTTACCAATATACCTTATGAGGCAAAACCACCTTCAAATCACAGCAGTAAATGGAAATGAAACAAGAAGTTGTTTTCTGCAGGGCAAGGGCTAACTTAGGGATAGAAGATAGGACTAGCGCTGATGATGCCATCAGCAGGTAAGCTCTGGGACATCAACTATTGTTCTCATTATTATAGGAGCTGAAGTTTACTGGATGTTTGTGATGCACCAGGTGTTGTGTTAAAGTGCTTCATAATTTTCCTCATTATAACCTTATGAAGCCGCTTGATAATTTTATTTGCTATTTCTTACAGAAGTGGCAAATTCATACCTGTTATGAATACTAAAATCTCAATTAAACCTAGAGACCCTTGATCACTGGTCCTGTCTCATAACCAATATACTACTTTCTCCATCATTTTTAATATCATCACCAATGATGAAGCCTGCATAGTGGGAGACTTGGATTTCATTCTATCACACTGTAATTACCATGGACAATGCAGTAAGGATGCATAGAGGAAAAAATACCGGTGTTCACTCACTGTCTTCCAGTCTCATAGTCCATGGTAGGTGAGTGAAAACAGGTACACTTTCCTGATGGTGAGAAGTTGGTATGGTTAAGACCACATGGAAAAGTATAAAATATCAAGGGAAGGGAAAATAACACAAAATGTACTTTTCATTTGACTTTAAAAAACAAAAACAAAAAACAAGCCTTCGATTTTGAACATGAACGAGAAGCTGCAGGAAATTGCCTTCCAGATTTTCCCAGATGGGCTGCAAACGTGCGGCTTAGATCGAGCCACTAGTGTGCTCTCTGCCACATCCAATCTTCTCCCTTAACTTCCCCAATTTAAATATGTGTTCAAAGGCGCGTATGTGTGTGTATCACATACTTTGTTTCATTGTGTTTTGCTTTATTGTGCTTTGCAGATATTGTGGGGAATTTTGTTTGTTTTTCTGTGTCTATTTGCTTCTTTTTTAATTGAGTATTTTTATAAGTTGAAGGTTTATGGCACACCCTGTGTAGAGCAAGTCTAGCGGTATCGTTTTCCCAACAGTATTTTTTCACTCTGTGTCTCTGTCACATTTTGGCAATTCTCAAAATATTTCAAACTTTCATTTTTATTATATTTGTTATGGTGTTCTGTAATCAGTGATCTTTTCTATTACTATTAATATGTCATTGTTTGGGGGTACCAAGAACCTCACCCATATAAGACAGAGAATTTAATCGATAAATGTTGAGTGTTACTGACCACCTCACTAATCAAATGGTTTTCCATCTGTCTCCCTCTCCTCCAGTCTCCCTATTCCCTGAGGCACAACAGTACTGAAATTAGCCAATTAATAGCCCTACGATGGCCTCTAAGTGTTCAAGTGTACAGTCACACCTCTTTCATGTAAATTAAAATAATTAAGTTATAATGAAGACTAGTGAGGAAGGCATGTCAAAAGCTGAGATAGGCTTAAAGCTACGGTTCTTGCACCAAATAGGTAGCCATGGTAAGAATGCAAAGAGAAAATTCTTGAAGCAAATTAAAACTGCGCCTCTAGCATGCATATGGATAATGAAAAACAAAACAGACCTTTTGCTGACAGGAAGACATTTTTTAGTGACCCGGATAGAGCCTCAAATCAGCCCCAACATCCCCTCAGGCCAAAGCCTCTTCCCCAGCACAGCCTGAACTCTCTTCAGTTCTGTGAAGGCTGAGAAGGTGAGGAAGTTACAGAAGAAAAGTCTGAAAGCCAGCAGACGTTGGTTTGTGAGGTTTAAGCAAAGAAGCGGTCCCCGTAATGTACAAGTGCAAGGTGAAGCCGCAAATGTTGGTGCAGAAGCTGGAGAAAGTTATCTAGGAGATCTAACTCAGATCATGAAGTTCTCGCTACCCTCTTGAAGGTGGCTACACTAAATGACAGATTTTAAATGTAGGCAAAACAGCCTCGTATTGGAAGAAGATGCATCTAGGATTTTCATAGCTGAAGAAGAGAAATCAATGCCTGGCTTCAAAACTTCAAAGGACTGGCTGACTCTCTGGTCAGAGGCTAATGCAACTCGCAGCTTTCAAATGAAACCAGCCCTCATTTCCCGTTATGAAAATCTTAGGGCCCTTAAGAATGATGCTAATTCTATTCTACCTGTGCTGTCTAAATGGAACAGCAAAGCCTTTATAAGAGCACATATGTTTGCAACATGATTTACTGGATATTTAAAGTCTGCTGTTAAAACCTACTGACCAGAGAAAAAGGTTCATTTCAAAATATTACTGCTTGGTGACATTGGGCCTGGTCACCTAGGAGCTCTGATGGAGACATACAAAGAGATGAACGTTGTTGTCATGCATGTGAACTCGTACTTTGCAGCTCATGAATCAAGGAGTAATATCTACTTTCAAGTCTTATTATTTAAGAAATATATTTTGTAGGGCTATAATTACCATAGAGAATGGTACCTCTGATGAATCTGAGCTAAGTCAATTGAAAACCTTCTGAAAAGGGTTTACCGTTCTAGATTCCATTAAGAACATCTGTGGTTTACAAGGAGTCTAAATATCAACATACTCAGGAGATTGGAAGAAGATGTTGATTCCAGTCCTCAGGAATGACACTGACGGGTTAAAGACTTCAGGAGAGGAAGTCAGTGAAGACAGGGGAGGAGTAGCAAGAGAACCAGAAGTGGAGCCTGGAGATGTGACTGGATTGCTGCAAGGTCAGCATTCAATTTGAATGGAGGAGTTGCTTCTAATAGAGAAGCAGGAAAGTGATTTCTTGAAGTGGAATCCACTCATGGTGAAGATACTGTGAAGATTGTTGACAACAAAGGATTTAGAATACACCATAAACTTAGCTGATAAAGCAGAGGCATGATGTGAGAGGACTGCCTCCAGTTTGGAGGGAAGCACCATTGTGATTAAAATGCTATCAATCAGAACTGCAGACTACAGAGAAATCATTCGTGAAAAGAAGAGTCAATGTTTCAAATTCATCATTGTCTTATTTTAAAAAATTTTCACAATCGCTCAAATCTTCAGCATCCACCACCCTGATCCGTCCGCTCTCATCAGCATTGAGGTAAAGCCCTCTGCCAACAAAAAGATCATGACTTGCTGAAAGCTCAGATGATGGCATTTTTTGGCAAAAAGCAATTTTAAATAAAGGTATGTACATTTTTTAAACATAATGCTGTTGCACATTCAATAGACTACAGTATTTTGTAAACATAACTTTATATGCACTTGGAGGCCCCAACATCTTTGACTTGCTTGGTTCCAATAGTCTGGAACTGAAGCCACAGTATTTTCCAGGTACACCTGTATGTATATTAAAGCATATATGTATAAATAAATGAAGACACTTATTATATATGTATATTACATGTATTATATATGTGGAAAATAAATGGATGAATGAATGAATGTGTGCATCACAGTTTAAGTAGCAGTTCCATATATATATTAAAGTTGTCATTGATTTCAGGAGGACTCTATGACTGTTCAGTAGATTTTCATATCTCACAATAGAAATCCATGGCATGAAGGGTTCTTTGAAGAGTCTAGTACTTACTAGTTGTGAATTAAATAAGTGCTTAGAATGCTGCAGATAATACATTTTTATTACCAATCCAATTAACTTAATTGCTTTTATCCTAAGTGTGACACTTGTGAATAATTACAATATGACAGTTTTCCCACACAGTACTCTTCTTTTTCTGATGTTTTTTCTTCTGTATTGAAGGTATTCCTGAAAACGGAAAGACATTTTAAAATGCTGATTTGCATTTTAGTGTTGATTATGCTCAGTGATTGAAGTGACATTTTTCCCATATACTTGTCATCCTTGGCACTTATGTCCATCTTCTGCTTTTGGCTATCACTTTTATATCAATTATAGCAGAGCTTTATTTACAACTGCCTGAAATGTTTTATTGTCACCTAGCTGTCTCTCAGACATCCTTAATATAACCTGTCAAAATTTCAACTCAGCTTATACCACAGACTTGTTTTTTCTTTGGCTAAGTAATATAATTCAAGCCCATTTTTTTGCCTGATATTTTTATTTTCATGTCATCTCTATCAGATATGTAGACATTTTTTCTTAGTGATTTCTTTTTTATTGAGATATAATTAACATGTTAGTTTCAGGTGTACAATATAATGATTTCATATATGTACGCATTGCACAATGATGACCACAATAAATCTAGCTAACATTTGTCATCATGTGTAAGTCTGCTTTTTTTCTTCTTGTGATGAGAACTTCTAAGATCTATTCTCTTAGCAGTGTTAGCACCTTTCAAATATGCAATACAATAGTTTTAACTGTAGTCTCCGAGCTGTCCATTAGATCAGGATCACTTACTTATCTTATAATAGGGACTTTGTACCTTTTTCTCCCTTTACCATTTTACCTCCCCTCCTGCTACCTCTGGCAGCCATTGATCTATTCTCTATATCTATGCGCTTTTTTTTTTTTTTTTAAGATTCCACATAAGTGAGATCATATGATATTTGTCTTTGTCTGACTTTGTCACTTAGCATAAAGCCCTCTATTCCATTCATGTTGCCAGAAATAGCAAGATTGTATTACTTTTATGGCTGGATAATATTCTATTGTATATAGATACAACATTTTCTTTATTCATTCATCTGTTGATGTACACTTAGATGTTTCCATTACTCAAGTTCATTTTATCCCAGGGAATTCCTACTCTTCCACCAGTGTACATACTTCTCCACCCCCAAGTACTGTATTTCCATTGGGTTTAGACTTTTTTAGGCTTTATTAAGTCTAAGCAATTAATGATCACCATACCTTTAGGATGGAGAAGGCAATGGCATCCCACTCCAGTACTCTTGCCTGGAAAATCCCATGGACGGAGGAGCCTGGAAGGCTGCAGTCCATGAGGTCGCGAAGAGTCGGACACGACTGAGCGACTTCACTTTCACTTTTCACTTTCATGCATTGGAGAAGGAAATGGCAACCCACTCCAGTGTTCTTGCCTGGAGAATCCCAGGGACGGCGGAGCCTGGTGGGCTGCCGTCTATGGGGTCACACAGAGTCGGACATGACTGAAGTGACTTAGCAGCAGCAGCAGCATACCTTTAGGAAAGTTGTAGCAGGAAAACATATCAAAACAAGGAAGTAGACATATGAAACTTATAGGAGATAAAATCACAACCAGAATAAAAGCTTTTGTTAAAAAGCTGTGAAGTCTATTTTCAAAGTTGTAATGGTAGAAATTGAATCCAGTTAAAAAAATAGAGGTGGCTATAAAAGGGGAATGTTCATTAAAAAATTAACAAAGAGCTGTTGAGAATTTAAAATATGATAGGTGAACTTTTAAATTCTGAGTGAAAATGTGCAGGAAAATAGAATAAAATTAGAAGTTAGAAAGATAAATTGAAGCAAAGAGGTTCAATAACAAATTAGTATCATTTTAAGAAAAGAAAAACTGACTGTGTATGTTACAGTGATGGGGCATAGAAAGGGTTGGAATAGTGAATAAGAAATAACTGTTACAAAAATTGTATTTTAGAACTAAAGGACAACAGTTTCTAGATTGACTAGGGTCACCAGTTACCTAATACAATGGTTAGAAAAATGCTTTCCTCATGATACATTATTGTGAAATTTTGGACTGTCACAGGTAAGGAGAAAATCCCAAAGTTTCCATAGAAATTATAGACCCCATACAAAGGGTTGGCCTTCAAGTTGATAGTTATGGGCCTTCTTAACAACATCATTGATGTATAAGTGACTGTGGAAAAAAGTATCTTAGTATATATAAAGTAAAACAGTTACTAACCTGGAATTCCGTACCCTGCTAACCTATGAAATGTGAAAATAAAATGAAGCTACTTCTCAGCTATACTGGTTTTGAAAAATGTTTCTTCCTCTGAACACTTTCTCAGGAGATGATAGGAAGATATTCTCAAGCCTAAATCAATAAATAGGAAAACACGGGATGCAGGAAATGGAACTTCAACCTAGGAAGAAAGAGGAAATAATTACATCTCAGGATGGTGTTTGGGGAATACTAAAGTGAAATGAAGGAGATTTCCAAAATGACATTGTACAGCATGCTTTAGAAGCAATGGAATAATCTATTAAAAATAGTAAAATTAACAGCAGCAAAGACAACAATAATGATAAGTGAACTGATTACTCCTGTTTTTGACCATGTTTTGACTACATTTCTGTCGGTGTTCAGGAAACACTGGTGAATACTGATGAATACATAGAAAAGCAAATCAAAACACACACGCATACAAATACAAGATCTAGGGCTTCCCTACTGGAGAATGCCCTCAAAAACAGTGACATCAGAGAAAAATTGGAATCTTGTCCATGGTTCAGTTTTGAATAATACTGGCTTGTAATTGTGATAGAACTCTTAAAAGACTGTGCAAGTGAGTATATGTGTGTGTTTTATTTTGTTTCAGAAGGAATAACTGACATATTTATTAGAAAAAAAGAATTAAATCCTTTTTTTCCTCTTAGGAAAGTACTACTTACTATCCAAAATTGAGAAATCAAGAATAGCACTTTGAGCACATTTTTTAGAAGTATTATGATAAATATCATACCATGAAATCAGCCAACTGTTTAGAGTGGTTCCTGGATTTAGGCAGCTGTGTGTTACTAGACTTAAAGTGTATTTGGTTTGTCAAGCTATATATTTATTTGATAACAATGCAGATGAATTGTTAAATGACATAATAGAAACAAGGAAAGGATCCAGTATGTTTTCATGAGGAGCAAATTAGCACATATTCAAAGTTTGACCTGAAACTAACTTGACATTTTTTCCTAATTTAGGTTTTGTATCAACAAATGTCTTTCCAAGCCTGTTTTTCAATCCAGTGAAAGGATGAGTTAATAGTGTACAAATCTCTCATCTTAAGGACATTGTAATATTTTCTCTAAGTTTTTAAAAATGAGACCAACATTTATGTGTGTTCAGAGATGTATACAGAAATGAAACGGCACAGTTCCCCACTCAGATCTTCTGTTAAGTCCGTTGAATCCACCTTTCATTCTTCCATGCGACACTCTGGCTGCACTTTCTTTCAATTCTCTTTCAAATTATCTGCTTTACTCCTGTCCCACTGAGATCTTATTAAGTGAGTGTTGAACTGATTTGAGAAACCAACTATTTTATGTAAGATGCACAAAGGAGCTAATTATAGCTCAGTGACTTTATATTGTAGCATGTATGCATTCTGGCAAGTTGGCCACTGAAGGAAGGGATCTAATGATGAGAATTTCAAGGTCTAGGACTGTCCAGGACCTATTGCAGGCCAGTGGGTCCCTCAGACCACCCCTCTCACTTTCCTGTGCATGGGGCAAGTGCCCTTTTGTAGTGTGATTTTTCAAACACACACCAGAAGAGATTTCCAGTCCTTGTTTGTTTTTAATAAAGATAGATTACTCTGTAGTATTTTTTTTCCTCATTAAACAGTCAAGGACTGTTTAGTCTTTTGAACTTAGATGCTTTAGGCAGATGCACTGTGAAACTTCACAGCAATCTCTCTTTTCTGGTTGGGCTGCTTATCAAGTGATCGTTTATTCATAAATACTTGAGCACCCACATGTCCCATGTCAGGCACTCACAGTACCAGCATCCCTAGACCCTTCTACAAAAGCAGGAACTCAGACTGAACATCAAGAGATGCTGAATATACATAGTGTGGCATTAGGTTCCATATTTAATACGAGAGTGTATGTTGCTCAGTTGCTAAGTTGTGTCCCATTCGTTACAACCCCATGGACTGCAGCACTCCAGGCTTCCCTGTTCTTCACATCTGCCGAAGCTTGCTCAAATTCATGTTCATCAAGTTGGTGATGCCATCCAACCATCAGATCCTCTGTTGCTGCCTCCTCCTCCTGCCCCCCATCTTTCCCAGCTTCAGAGTTTTTGGGTTTATTTACTATACTTCTTTTCCTGACAGTATTTTAGGCTTTTAAGTTTTATAGAAATGACATTTAAAATATATTTTTAAAGATTTTTCTTTTTTTGTTCTCAAAGTATTTCCATTGCCTGTTTTTTACTTGGTATCTACCAAACACATATGAACTTAACTATCAACCTTGTTCAATATGAAAAATTACAGAGGAATCTACTTACCAGAGGGAGGGGACTTTTCTAAACTTCATTTGAAACATGGCTGCTAATGTGCTGGGCCTTTTAAAAGTCTAGTAGTATTCTATTTTATTGGTCATATGTGAAGCTTGATTATTAAAAAAAATCCTTGTGTCTTCTGGCTAGCAACTGTTTATGATATGAACAGCTCTTTCTTTTTGAGAAATGACATAGTTTTGAAGTAAAGTTTTATAATAAAATAGCAATGTGATGTTTGATTACTATATTTTATATATTTTGTGTGTCTTAAAGATGAGAAGCTGATCTTGGGAACAGGATAGGACAAAATTCAGTTTTGCAGAAATGGAGCTCAGGAAATATTTCAAACTTAAACTCCCTAACATTCTAGTCCTCCATATGAAATATTCTCAAGCATCCTTGATTTTCGTAATGTCCAACTCAAAGCCCCATAAATCAAAAGGATCTCGGTCTAAAAGTTTTAATGCTCAAAATTATAGAATAAATGATAATTAAATGGCTATCTGTCAGTATACTTTGTTTCTCTTAATAAATATAAGAAATAATAGTATTTATACCTTTGTTACAATATGATGTTATGACACATTGTTTAGGTGGCAAATTTTTACTGGTGAGTTTAAACCTATTTTTTTGTTTACAAATCAAAAATGAGTTTTAATTGATGCAGTGATAGTCATATATAAAAGGTAAACATGACTTAGCAATAATATTCCTGTCATTTCAAGCTATTTCTTTTTTTACATTTACTTTAGACATTTGGGAAATTAGCAGCTAAAATTATTCTGACATAGGTCAAAACTGATTGTTCGTGTGTGTGTGTGTGTGTGTATCCTCCTATTGTTTTAGATTTTCCAGCTTGAGTAGATAGATCATGCAATGAACTGGGGATCTGTGTCAACCAAATGTCATCAGTTGAGATCTAATCTCCGGTGTGATGGAATTTGAGGTGGGACCTTTGGAAGGTAATTTGGTCTTCAGGGGAAAGCCTTCCTGTGTGGGATTAATGCATTTTTAAAAAAGGAATTTGACTTTCATATAAATGTTTAGTGGTGTGAGATGTATGTGTAATATATTTGCATCTGATAGAAGAGATCTTAACTCTGTACAAATGAGGTACTATTACATAACTGTATTCCTTTAAATATTAACTTTAATAATCACATATGACACTTATGTAGTTTCTTTGTAAAGTAGTTCTAGGTAATTATGCCAATCTGATTTGAGATTAAGCACTGTTAGAAATCATAGGAACCAAAGGATATTTTTACAATAACTCACCAAGCTATGCCCAAGGACACAGTTTTTGGTATTTTGTTGATTTTTTTCAAAAACTAGATTTTTCTGATCCAAGAAATAAATTTTCCAATTGAATAATTCACATTCTGATTTAAAGTTCATTTCCAATATCAATTGCTTTACAAAGCTCTCTCTGTCCCATTTAAGGTTGTTTAGTTCCCTGAGCTTCTGTGCCTTTTGGTGGTGAGCAGATAAACTATCCTGATACACTAACACTGATCCACTGACACTGTGTAATTATGCCATGTTTATAACTTTTGTTATTGTTCCCTTTGGGTGTCTCTCTCCCTGACCAGACTGACTGCATGAGAGTAGGGATCCTATGGACTGGTAAAACTTAAGGGCTAGTTAATATTTGCTGAGTATCTAAATGAGTGAATGGACAATTAAATGAATGAACAGATGGATAAATAAAATTTACTTAAACTTTAATTTGAGACTTCAAGAATATGAAGCATATATATTTTATAATAAACTTTTGATATGATGTATTAAAACAATTGTGTTTCATCCAGAAATATGTTTATGAATGATACAAATGGTCTCCTTGAAGTCTTCTTAGAAATTTAAATGTCACTAGCTTGTTTCAGTTCAGTTCAGTTCAGTCGCTCAGTAGTGTCCGACCCTTTGCGACCCCATGAGCCACAGCACGCCAGGCCCCCCTATTCATCACCAACTCCCGGAGATCACCAAACCCATGTCCATCGAGTCGATGATGCCATCCAACCATCTCATCCTCTGTCATCTCCTTCTACTCCTGCCCTCAATCTTTCCCAGCTTCAGAGTCTTTTCAAATGAGTCAGCTCTTCGCATCAGGTAGAAAAAGTACTGGAGTTACAGCTTCAGCATCAGTCCTTCCAATGAACACCCAAGACTGATCTCCTTTTGGATGGACTGGTTGGATCTCCTTGCAGTCCAAGGGACTCTCAAGAGTCTTCTCCAACACCACAGTGCAAAACCATCAGTTCTTCTGTGCTCAGCTTTATTTATAGTCCAACTCTCACATCCATACATGACCACTGGGAAAACCATAACCTTGACTAACTTGTTTACATTTACATAATGTGAAATTAAAGCTTGATATAGAAGTGTGGTCAGATTCCATATTTCAGTTCCAATAAGGACTCTGTGGACAGTAGCCTTCCAGGCTCCTCTGTCCATAGGATTCTCCAGGCAAGAATACTGGAGTGGGTTGCCATTCCCTTCTCCAGAGGATCTTCTTGACCCAGAGATTGAACCTGGGTCTCCTGCATTACAGACAGATTCATTACCATCTGAGCTTCCAGAGAACCCAATAAGGAACTAACCTACTCTTAGATCTATATTGTAGAATAGAAATAATGCCATATTTAAAAAGAAATTTTTGAGGCAAGTCTTTTACAAATGATCATATATTTTGCTTTTATCTGTAGATAATTTTATTGTTAAAGAGTCATACAGACAATGCACAAAACAGATGTACATTTTAATAAATTATATATATGCCTGTGTAACCATGGTCCCAGGAAGAAACATAGTGTTGTTACACTAAAAGTGCCCACCGACCACAACACTCTTTACCCCACCTAAGAATAACCTCTGAGTTTTTAAATAATAATTTATTTTCTTTATATTTGCAGACCCAACATTTTCAATCATCCTTTTTAACCTGAGATTATATCACTCCTTACTACATTTTGGTCTTGCAGATTTTTGAAAACTTATGCTAATGGACTCAAACATGACCCATCTTGTTTGTATATTTGGGGTATGCATATTTTTTTTACTAATTTATAATATTCTGAAATAAAAATATACCATATTAATTTTTTCCTTTTAACTGATGAACATATGAGTTCCTTCTAGTTTGGGGCTTTTATAAGTAATGTTGCAAATACCATTCTTGTTGATGTGTTCTGAAATACATTTGAACCCATTTTGGAGGGTATGTACCTGTGAGTAAGTCATAGGGAGTCATCATTGCCGCTAGTGAATAAGATCAAGCTGTCTTCTAAAGTGGTGGTACCAGTCTTCACTTCCATGATGAGTGCCAGAGAGGTCTTTTTGTTATACATTTTTGCTTACATGGGGGCATCTCCAGTCCTTTCTGTTTTAGCTCTTCTGGTATGCTGTAGCTGCTGCTGAAGTCGCTTCAGTCATGTCCGACTCTTCGCGACCCCATGGACTGCAGCCTACCAGGCTCCTCCATCCCTGGGATTTTCCAGGCAAGAACACTGGAGTGGGTTGCCATTGCCTTCTCCATCTTCTGGCATATGTGCTTTTATCTATTTTGCTTCTTAAGTTCAGGTTTATAGTGCATGGTAATACATATTGAAGTGTTATTACATTTAGCAAAGCATCCATTTTTACCTTTTTTAATTTCTCTAATGTTTAAATTAGACTAATGCTTGTAAATTACTTAATATTTGGCACTTAATAATTAAGCAAAATTATTTTCTGAAACACTTCTTCGTTCATCTATTTTTGCCTTTGCCAGATCAAATACCATCATTTAGAATATAAGCATAAATTAGAAAGTATCCTGTTAACCTCCCAATGAGTTATTTTTATTCAATGAGCATCGTTCTCTGTTTCAAAAGGTACTTTTTTCCCAAAGTAAATTACTTCACTAGGAAAAAACAGTTAAATACACAGCACGTGTGTATAGTTTCTCATTTTTATTTGTCACAAAATATGTTGAAATGTAAAAAATTTGTCTGAATTTTCTTCCCAATGCATTTCTTGAAGTTATGAGAACCAAATTTCATAAACATTTTTCTATTGATACTTCCTCAATGTCTGGTGATTCTTGGTTCCCGTTATACCTGAATTAGGCAATATTAAATAGTTATGATCTTTATAGGCGATAAAAATCTTGTTATTAAGCAGACTTTGGAAGAGCTAAATGTTAGTTTCTAGGAACGCAAAAAGTATTAAAATGAGGCAGGATTTGCTCTGTAGCAGCTTTTCCCAAGCCAGGCTTTCTACGTTTCTCAGAACAGTGACTTCAGTGTTTTTGCTGATTTGTTTATAAGATAAACCAATTTGTTAAATTTGGTAATATTTTTAGCTGGTTTTTGCCACAGGGTAAACATGTGCCTGTCAGGTCTTCTGCAAACCTGGATAGAGAAATATTGGTCAAAAGCTGTTTTTAGTTTCACAGTTCACTAGAAACTTCCAAACATGCTGATGTTTCTCTCCCAGTCCTGTAGGTTCCATCCCTTCCTTCTGTTCTCTGCCCTGTTTGTATTTTCTCTGCTACAGCTTCTTCTGCTTAATTTTGGAAACTGTGATGTATCCACTCATATTTCATCTTCTGGAGATGCCTTGAAATATCTTGTTCTTGATATTTCCTTCTTGATTCCTTTTGTTGTGTAGAAATTTATCTTTTTCCTCTTTCCTGTCACTTTAATGGGATTTTATTAAGGAGAAGCAATATGTTCACATTCTGAACATATCTTACTGGTTTCGAACAGAAACTCATTTATTTGTTTTAGCATTGGTGGAAAACTTAGAGAATCAGACAGATGTCTTCTTCAATCAGCATCTTGTTTTACCCATTAGTATTCACAGATAGGACCCTTGTCACGTTTCTTGGCTTAATGTTGTCATATGCAACTGGATTATATATATTTTTTGCATTTTATATATAATTTTGAGAAGTATACCAACAAGTCAGAAGGGGCAGTCAGTTTCTTAAGTACATTCTGCACTTATTTCTTTTGTCAGTTACATTTGTTTTGTATTCCTAACAAACACATTTCATTTTCGTCTATGCTGAACAATGAAAGCATGGGGATTAACCAAATTTTAAACACTTGTCCTCAATCATCTATTAAATCTTTTGGGGCTAGAGCCCTTTGAAGCTGGTTTCACTTTGATAATTTTCTCATTTTTTTTTCCTCATTTGGCTATGCTCACATATTCCACAAAAGTAACATAAGGAGCTATTCTTGTGTAAAAAGCTTGTGCAGGATGTATATGGAGTACATGGAATAAAACATGAAGCAAGACCACTCTACATACACGTATGTACACTCTGAACTTTCACACATGTTCTTTCTCTCTGCCTTTCCCTCTTTCTTTCCCAACTTCTCTTCTCATAGGTGATGGCTTTTATCCTTCCTCTCGCTTTTCTGAGTGTGTGTGTGTTCAGACACTTCAGTCATGTCCGACTCTGTGTGACCCCATGGACTTGACTTAGTCTACCAGGCTCCTCTGTCCATGGGATTTTCCAGGCAAGAATACTGGGGTGGGTTGCCATTCCCTCCTCCAAGTATCTTCCTGACCCAGGGATTGAACCCGCATCTTCTATGTCTCCTGCATTGCAGGCAAATTCTTAACCACTGGGCCACCGGAAAAGCCCCTCCTTTTTCTGTACATTTCTATATATCAGTGTTCTTCTGTGCTCCCCAGAGTCATTCCAATTACATTTCCTTACAGGCTGACTTTGAAGAGCTCTCCATGTCTTTTTGTGTAACCTTATCTTTTGTTGTCATACTTCATTTTTATTGGCACTTTTTTTGTGTGATTTATGGCATTTATTTTGTGTTTCCGACATATCTTGCTTCTTGTTTGTTGCCTTTTATATGTAATTAGATGTTTTAGCGTCACTTGTCTAGTCTTTTGAAATTTTGTACCTTATTTCTTGTTCTCTAAAGAATATTGTTATATTTAACAAAATTAGTGTCTACAGTTAATTGTCGTTTTTGTTGTCTGCAATTCCAGTCTGAACATGCTTTCCTTACTCTCATTCCAAACTCCCCAGTTCTGTCCTAGGAGTCATATGGGAATGAACAAAGCCTGTGGCACCATTTTTAAGTTCTGTACTTCAGTTTTCCCTTTACCTGTCGCTGTCTCTTAAAATGTAAATGTTCCTTTGGGCAATGAATCTTTCTGTTTCTCCCCTGCAAACCTGTTTTGTTGGCATCCTTTTGAAGACTAGTTTCCCAGAGAATTGAATTCTATGTTCAAAACACTTTTTAATAAGAAATTTGACAGTATCATAACTGGCCTATATTGCTGAGGATAATTCTCATCATCCTGAAGCAAATCTGTTTATTGTTTCTTTGTCACATTCTTGGTTTAACTTTTATCTTTTCCTCCCTAGTCATTATATTCTTAAATACTTCAGGATTCTTACATTTTTCAAAACTTCTTTTTCTCTGCAAAAATCTTCCCATTGTTTTTACACTTTAACAGCCTAAGTGGCCTTAAAATGACTAAGTAAGAACCATTTTCCTCTTAAATATTTTAAAAACTCAATTGTCATGCAGCATTTAGTGGTAATTTTATGCCTTTTTGTTCATAACACCTTTTATAGCTTAAGTATTTTCTCTATGTATATGAATATGAGCATTTCTCTCTTCCATTAGGATTTTCCCCAAGTGTACCTAGATATGAATCCTTTTACATTTATTTTGCTTTCCCATGAGCCTTTTCAGTTTGCCTACCACAATTTTTTTTTTCTTTTCGTCCTACTGACCTTGTCTTTAGCTGTCCTACCATCTTTTATTGCATCTCTTTTGTTTGTCCTGCTTTCTTTTTTTATAAGACCTGTAACTATAGGCTTCAAGTTCCATGGATTGTCCTGCATGCCGACTCTGCATTCTCAATAGTTCCATTTCTTTTTCCTCCGACTTTAAAAGAGTATTTCTTAAGTAAATCATCTAGTTCTGTTTCAGTTTTTTGAGGTGTCTTTTCTACTCTAATCAACTGTTCAATTAAAGAAATATCACTGTTCTTCAGACACACACACAGCCTTCATCCATATAAATACTGCCTGGACAAGAACAAAATGAAAAACTGGCTGACAGAGGTGAGAAATAAAGTATAGCAATTTATTAATGTACATAGTTTTATACTTGCATGCTCAGAATCAATTCCTGTATAACATTGAGTTCAAGATTTTAGGCTGGGGTTGATAGTAGTATTTTCTGAATATTCTCAGGCATTTATTTAACCAAACATTGTGGAATATTAGATGTTTTATTGCTCTTGGTGCTTCAAATGGCCAGTTTTATCTAATTTTCATGATAATATTTCCATCTCCAATTTATAAATATGCAACTTGTCAAGGGACACAGGACTGTTTTTGGACTTCAAAGTGTTTTATTTCAGGTTATCCTTGTTTGAAGAAAATTTAAAAATAAAACGATGCTTATTTAAAAAAGCCTACNCTTGGTGCTTCAAATGGCCAATTTTATCTAATTTTCATGATAATATTTCCATCTCCAATTTATAAATATGCAACTTGTCAAGGGACACAGGACTGTTTTTGGACTTCAAAGTGTTTTATTTCAGGTTATCCTTGTTTGAAGAAAATTTAAAAATAAAACGATGCTTATTTAAAAAAGCCTACCTTTAGAAGGATAAATATAAACTATAGCCAATTTGAAAACTTTCCTATAATTTAATTTACAATTGAGATTGTAAAATATTTTCAGCTTTTACTAACTTAAAAGACACTCGCTCCTTGGAAGAAAATATATGACTAACCTAGACAGCATATTAAAAAGCACACATTGCTTTGCCGACAAAGATCCGTATAGTCAAAGCTATGGTTTTTCCAGTAATCATGTACAGATGTGAGTTGGACCATAAAGAAGGCTGAGTGCTGAAGAACTGATGCTTTTGAGTTGTGTTGCTGGAGAAGGAGAGCCCCTTGAATAGCAAAGAGATCAAACCAGTCAATCCTAAAGGGAATCAACCCTGAATATTTATTGCAAGGACTGATGCTGAATCTCCAATACTTTGGCCACTGATGCGAAGTGCTGACTCTGGAAAAGACCCTGATGCTATTAAAGATTGAAAGTAAAGGAGAAGCAGGTAGCAGAGGATGAGATGGTTGGATGGCATCACCAACACAATGGACCAGAAATGAGCAAACTCCAGGAGATAGTGAAGAACAGGGGAACCTGGCACCCTGCAGTCCATGGAGTAGCAAAGAGTCAAACACAACATAGCAACTGAACAACAGCAGCAAAATACATAATTTAGATATCAGTATCATAAACTTTGTAGAAAATAATTAGCCAGGAAAAGATACTTAGTTTGAATACTTGTAAATACCTATGTTTTAAATATCTCAGCTTGTTTGGAAATTCATTGAAGAAACACTGTGTATAATTTTAGCATTGACCATTAAGTAAACTTTCTTTGAAAGATTAAAAGTTATATAAAATCCAGTAAAGCAAACTTTACAGAGACAGTAAGAATGCTGTAAAAACGTAATAGGGAGAACTGTAAGTGTCCTACAAACAAATATTATTTTAAACATCTTATTTACTCTTTTAAAATAAAGGAATGCATATTTACTGAACTGAACCTTATAAGGTCTATTTGAAACAAACTTATAAGATGTGGTATGACACTCCTTTGCTCTCATGAGGAAGCAGAGTTTCTAAGGAATAAATGACTTTGATCAAAATTAATTGAATAATGTTATTGTTCAGTCGCTCAATCATGTCTGACTCTTTGTGACCCCATGGACTGCAGCACACCAGGCTTCCCTGTCCTACACCATCTCCCAGAACTTGCTCAAACTCATGTCCATTGAGTCTATGATGCCATCCAACCATCTCATTCTCTGTCGTTCCCTTATCCTCCTGCCATCAATCTTTCCCAGCATCAGAATCTTTTCTATCGAGCTGGTTGTTCAAATCAGGTGGCCAAAGGATTGGAGTTTCAGTTTTAGCATCAGTTCTTCCAATGAATATCCAGGATTGATTTCCTTTAGGATTGATTGGTTTTATCTCTTTGTTATCCAAGGGACTCTCAAAAGTCTTCTCCAACACCACAGTTTAAAATTGAATAATGAATGATCACTAATTTTCAAGCCTGATATATGTCATCTCTCATTATCAGTCTTTTTTCTTCCTCACATAGCAGTGTTTTAAAACCTAGAAATCCAAAATATTAAGCTTAAAACTAATACTTGACTCTTCAATCTCACTTAGAAAGATTTCACAAATGTATTTAAAATTTCATAATGCAATCTTATATAGATTAATATGAGCTAATATTTACTAAGATTCTATTTACCAAAGAATTATGTATTATTACACTGTAAAAGGTCAGTTTTCATTCCAATCCCAAAGAAGGTCAATGCCAAAAAATGCTCAGACTAGCCCACAATTGCACCTATTTCACATGCTAACAGGGTAATACTCAAAATCTTTCAAGCTACAGTTCAGGTTCAACAGTACGTGAACCAAGAACTTCCAGATATACAAGCTGAATTTAGAAAAGGCGAGGAACCAAAGATCAAATTGCCAACATCTGTTGGATGATAGAAAAAGGAATTCTCCCCCCAGAAAACATCTGTTTCATTGACTGTGCTAAAGCCTTTGAGTGTATGGCTCAAAACAAACTAAAACAAATTCTGAAAGAGATGGGAGTATCAGACCATATTACCTGCCTCCCAAGAAGCCTGTATGCTGTTCAAGAAGCAACAGTTAGAACTGGACATGGAAGAAGGGACTGGTTCCAAATTGGAAATAAGTACATCAGTGCTATATACAGTCACCCTGCTTATTTAACTTATATTCAGTGTACATCTTGTGAAATGCCCGGCTGGATGAAGCACAAACTGGAATCAAGATTGCAGGGAGAAATGTCAATAACATCAGATATGCCGATGACACCACCCTAATGGCAGAAAGCAAAGAGGAACTAAAGATCTGTTTGATGAGTGTGAATGAGGAAAGTGAAAACGCTGGCTTAAAACTCAACATTCAAAGAACGAAGATCATGGCATCCGGTCCCATTGCTTCATGGCAAATAGGAAAGGGGAAAAAAACAGAAAGAGTGACATATTTTTTTCCTTCAGTTCAGTTCAGTTCAGTCGCTCAGTCATGTCTGACTCTTTGCGACCCCATGAATCACAGCACGCCAGGCCTTCCTGTTCATTACCATCTCTCGGAGTTCACTCAGACTCACATCTATCGAGTCAGTGATGCCATCTAGCCATCTCATCCTCGGTCGTCCCCTTCTCCTCCTGCCCCCAATCCCTCCCAGCATCAGAGTCTTTTCCAATGAGTCAACTCTTCGCATGAGGTGGCCAAAGTACTGGAGTTTCAGCTTTAGCATCATTCCTTCCAAAGAAATCCCAGGGTTGATCTTGGGACTCTCAAGAGTCTTCTCCAACACCACAGGTCAAAAGCATCAATTCTTCGGCACTCAGCCTTCTTCACAGTCCAACTCTCACATCCATACATGACCACAGGAAAAAACCATAGCCTTGACTAGACGGACCTTAGTCAGCAAAGTAATGTCTCTGCTTTTGAATACGCTATCTAGGTTGGACATAACTTTTCTTCCAAGGAGTAAGCGTCTTCTAATTTCATGGCTGCAGTCACCATCTCCAAAATCACTGTGGACAGTGGCTGTGGCCATGAAATTAAAAGATGTTTATTCCTGGGAAGAAACCTAAAGTAAACCTACACAACATATTAAAAAGCAGAGATATCACTTTGCTGACAAAGTCTGTATAGTCAAAGCTGTGGTTTTCCCTGTAGTCATGTGCAGAAGTGAGAGTTGAACCGTAAAGAAGGCTGAGCACCGAATATTAGATGCTTTTGAAATGTGGTGTTGGAAAAGGTTCTTAAGAGTCTCTTGGACAGCAAGGAGATCAAACCAGTCAATCCTAAAGGAAATCAACCCTGAATATACATTGGAATGACTGATGCTGAAGCTGAAGCTTCAATATTTTGGCCACCTGATGTGAAGAGCTGACTTATTGGAAAAGACCCTGATGCTGGGAAAGACTGAGGGCAGGAGAAGTAGGTGACAGAGGACAGGATGGCTGAATGCAATCGTAGAATGGACATGAATTTGAGCAAACTCTGGGAGATAGTGAAGGAGAAGGAAGCCTGGTACGCTGCAGTCTGTGGGGTTGCAGAGTCAGACATGACTGAGCAAGTCAACAACAACACCACCTATTTACAGATAAGGAAATGGAGACACAAAATTTAAGCAGTATTCCTAAGGCTGTGCAGCCACTAAGCAATTGAGAATGGATTCAAATCACGGAGCTTGGCTCCTGATGAAAGATTGGAAACCATGACAAAATATTGTCTTTATGAGAACACTCTACCAAATTATTGCCACCCCAAACTGAATTGTTAATACCTTTTCTTCTTCTTTAATTAATATTATGAAACTGGAAATGTAATGAAATTCTCAGCCTCATTTATCATCATTAGGCAATTATTAGCATGTACCTAATGTCTAGCCTCTCTGTTAATTATTACATGAGTGTGTACTTAATATGTTTAGGAGATGCATAACATTTAGCGCCACCATGCATGTTGCCTCTAATAGCATTCTGAAAGTTATTGTTTTCATTCAATACTTGAGTACCCACACAGAAAGTCCACGATGAGCAGATGAAGAACTTGTTTCAGAGTATAAACAGACACAAGACTTAAATTATCAAGAAAGTCTTACAGGAAAAAAAAAAAATATATATATATATAGGTCTACTGATAGAGTTGTTTCATATCAGGCATCTTCAGTTCAGTTCAGTCACTCAGTCGTGTCCGACTCTTTGCGACCTCATGAATCGCAGCACTCCAGGCCTCCCTGTTCATCACCATCTCCCGGAGTTCACTCAGACTCACATCCATCGAGTCGGTGATACCATCCAGCCATCTCATCCTCGGTCGTCCCCTTCTCCTCCTGCCCCCAATCCCTCCCAGCATCAGAGTCTTTTCCAATGAGTCAACTCTTCGCATGATGTGGCCAAAGTACTGGAGTTTCAGCTTTAGCATCACCAAAGCTCCTTACCTCACTGTCTGCTCATCACACCAACCCGCACAATAGTAGCTTTCTGTGGACCTCACTGGAGTGTTTATAGTTGACTTTGAAAATGAGGTGATTAGGGATTCCTCCTGTCCATGCAGTGGCATATAACTTTTAATGGGCCCTCTGTATATAGGGCTTCTCTGTATCTGAGATTTAGCATGTACATATTTTACCAACAGTAGATCTTATAACACTGTAGTATTTACTATTAAAGAAACTCTACATATGAGTGGACCCATGCAATTAAAAAGCCCTGTTATTCAAGGATCAGGGCTTTACTTTTTACTGCCAAATTGCTCCCTATCTGGTTTACCAGTTGCACTTCCGCTGGAGTGTGTGACATTTTCAGACACCTACCCCACATCATCAATAGTATTTGATGTTGTTGTCACTTAAATGTCTGTCAATCTTTTCGATGAGAAATGCTGTCTTATGTTAACTTGCATTTACTTTATTGTTAGATCCTTCATATATGGCCACTAACAACTTCTTTCCATATCCATTTACCATTTGGGTGTCTTTTTTGATGACTTAACTTTTTTTTTTTTTAAGTAGGTAAACATTCTTCCACATTTGCTGCTGCTGCTAAGTTGCTTCAGTCGTGTCCTACTCTGTGCGACCCCATAGACAGCAGCCCACCAGGCTCCCCCATCCCTGGGATTCTCCAGGCAGGAACACTGGAGTGGGTTGCCATTTCCTTCTCCAATACATAAAAGTGAAAAGTGAACGTGAAGTTGCTCAGTCGTATCCAACTCTTCGCGACTCCATGGACTGCAGCCTACCAGGCTCCTCCATTCATGGGACTTTCCAGGCAAGAGTACTGGAGTGGGGTGCCATTGTCTTCTCCTTTTCCACATTTACTGACATATAATTGACATATAACATTGTATAAGTTTAAAGTTTACAACATGATGATTTTATATATGTGTGTGTGTGTGTGTTTGTATACAGAGATCTTCCCTGGTGGCTTACATGGTAAAGACTCTGCCTGTAATGTGGGAGACCCAGGTTTGATCCTTGGATTGGGAAGATCCCCTAGAGAAGGGAATGGCTACCCTCTCCAGTATTCTTGCCTGGAGAATCCCATGCACAGAGGAGCCTGGCAAGCTACAGTCCAGGAGGTCTCAAAAAATCAAACACAACTGAGTGACTGATACACACACACATATACATATATACAAAATATACACATATATATGTATTTATATACACAAATATGTATGTGTGTGTGTATAGTTTATATACATTGTATATATTGTACATTATATGTATATGTACATTGTATATTTACATACACTCCAGTATGCCTGGAGAATCCCATGGACACAGGCGCCTAGCAGGCTCCAGTCCATGGGGTCACAGAGTCAGACATGACTGAGCAGCTTCACCTTCACTTTCATACAGTGTATGTGAATATATATATATATATCTTGAAATTAAAAGGTTTATTAAAAGACGTAATAAAGTTACTTAAGACATCCTTCACATTACAAAATTACTTATCTCAGCAACTTTCAAGTACATAATACAGTATTGTTAACTGTGGTCCCTGTGATGTATATCAGCTCCTCAGAATTTTTTATCTTGTAACAGGACATTTGAACCCTTTGGTAGCCTAGCAGGCTCCTGTGTCCATGGGGTCACAGAGTCAGACATGACTGAGCAGCTTCACCTTCACTTTCATACAGTGTATGTGAATATATATGTATATATCTTGAAATTAAAAGGTTTATTAAAAGACATAATAAAGTTACTTAAGACATCCTTCACATTACAAAATTACTTATCTCAGCAACTTTCAAGTACATAATACAGTATTGTTAACTGTGGTCCCTGTGATGTACATCAGCTCCTCAGAATTTTTTATCTTGTAACAGGACATTTGAACCCTTTGGCAAGACTTCTGTTTTCCCCCCCTACAGCCCCTGCAAGCCACATTCTGTTTCTGTGAGTTTGCCTTTTTCAAATTTCATATATAAGTGAGAATGTACAGTGTTTGTCTTTCTGTGTCTGAATTCTGTCACTTAGCATTGTCTGCCCTCAAGATAATCCATGTTATTGTGAATACCAGGGCATCTTTATTTTTATGGCTAAATTAACATTTTGACATGCCTGTGGGTGTACTCATGTATGTGGTGTGTGTATGTCTGTATCTCAGATTTTCTTTATTTATCTATCAATGGATACCAAGGTGTTTCCATGACTACTATGAATAATGCTGCAAGGAGCATCAGAATGCAGCAACTTCTGATTTCTTGTTGATAACTGATTTCTCTACTAAATTTTGCAAAATCATCAGCTCCTCAGAATTGTTTATCTTGTAACAAGACATTTGAATCCTTTGGCAAGACTTCTGTTTTCCCTTCCCTACAGCCCCTGCAAGCCACATTCTGTTTCTGTGAGTTTGCCTTTTTCAGATTTCATATATAAGTGAGAATGTACAGTGCTTGTCTTTCTGTGTCTGAATTCTGTCACTTAGCATTGTCTGCCCTCAAGATAATCCATGTTATTGTGAATACCAGGGCATCTTTATTTTTATGGCTAAATTAACATTTTGACATGCCTGTGGGTGTACTCATGTATGTGGTGTGTGTATGTCTGTATCTCAGATTTTCTTTATTTATCTATCAATGGATACCAAGGTGTTTCCATGACTACTATGAATAATGCTGCAAGGAGCATCAGAATGCAGCAACTTCTGATTTCTTGTTGATAACTGATTTCTCTACTAAATTGTGCAAAAATACTCAATATCTATTTTATTCAGACTCAACATTTTAAATTCATTGTTAAAGCTTTCAAAAGATATACAAAGAAATTTCTTTCCAACTTATAATTTGGAGAATACAAGATATGTATCAGGCTTTCAGTCAGTGGTTAAGAGAGAGGCATTGTTGATTCCACTTCCAGAGATAGCAAGGTTACTAGGAATATGGTCCCTAAACTTCCAAAGTGAACTCAAAATGGAATGGAAGATAGAACTGTTGAAAGGTTAAATTACAACGCATTAAACCCATTCCATTAAGGATGGTGTTGCAAAATTTGCTTGCCTTCACAGGATGGTCTGATCTATATTTGAAGGTGGGTGGGCTACAGTCAGCAGGATCACAAAAGAGTCGGACGTGACTTAGTGACTAAATAATAAATAGCAACAACAAAATCATTTCTAGGTTGAGAAGTGACGAAGAGTTATACAAGTAGAGGACATGGCATTTGCAAACATGATGGAGACAGGAAATGGTAAATGTAAGAGGGGTGGTTGGGCAATGTGATCAGAAAGAAGATAATATAGCAAAAGATGAGAATGGGACCAGATTGTAATGGCCTTTTCATTCAGCATGCTCTCACTTAGGTTTCCCGGGTGGCTTACTGGTAAAGAACCTGCCTGCCAATGCAGAAGATGCAGCTTTGATCCCTAGATCAGGACAATACCTTGGAGTAGGAAATGACAACCCACATCAGTATTCTTTCCTGGGAATTTTCATGGACAGAAGAACCTGGCAGACTATAGTCCATGGGTCACAAAAAGAGTCAGACACAACTTAGCAACTAAACAACAATTTTTGTAGCTGTTGTTAAGTTTCCTATGTTTATGTATTTCTGAAAGCAGCACTTTTTGAAATAAAAATATGGTATATTCTAGTTCAAATAAGATTTTGTGAACAATCCTAAGAACTCATAAATAAATATTGTTTTGATAGTACAATCATTCAGCAAATTTAGGTAACTCATTGACTACCTTGTAAACCACAATCCACTTCTATGATTTGTATACTTCCTCTAATTATTAGAAAAAATTCTTCTTTGCCCACCACTTAAAATCATTGTCAAGTTCTTTTCTTTTCTTTTTTTTTTTTTTTGTCAAATTCTTTTCTCTGCCCCTTGAAGATTAAGATTTTTTTTTTCTTGACCTTGATGATTAGAGACATCTCTCATATTGGAGACCATTACTGGATCTACAACCTCCTGAAATTCTGAACATTTGCTTAGGTCAGCCCTCAAATCAAAACGCGTAAGTTTTCTTCTGCCTTTGTTCTTTTCACTGCTTAAGGTCGCCAGAAATAGAATGGCTGTGATATTTGGGGGTGAGGCTTGAGAAACACATTCATCATACTTTTAAACCTCAAAACCATGTTATTAGCATAATCACCATATACTTTCTGATTCAACACAAGACTGTAACAGCAATCATGTTTTATCATTATCAGGAATCACTTCAATTGGACAGTAAATGCTTACAATTGCATACTGTTTCATGATTACTGAATCTCGTTTTGACTGAATAAAATGTGATTATTAGGCAATTTCTGAGTTACAGTCCAGCTCTCACCTACCTTGTATGGCTGCAGATTGATTTACCAATACTGTTTACTCTCATGATCTTGTATTTCTTATAATATCCTTTGGCTTTATCTCCCGGTTTTATAATAAGTTAACTTACTTCCATAGAAGAGGTTAGGTAGTTAATATGAAGTTGACCTTATTCTGTTTGAATTTACTCCTATTTATGGTGCTTGCATTCTAGAACTTGTTTCTCTGATTTTCATGGCAAAATGACTGTATGCAAATTCAACAAAAGTATAAGCTAAGGATTTTATATCTAATATAAATGTATATGAATAGGTAAATCAAATTTATCAAACTTGAAAAAAAAAAAAACTAATGGAGAAGTTTTTATTTGAAACATGAAGGAAATACCATGCTTTCCCCTGCTTGACAGATGATTTTTGGGGATTGAATTAATTTTGATAAGCAACTGTAATTAAAGATCAGTGATCTGAAAGAGCTAATTACCCAAGATCAATGTTGATGGTATTCTAAGTTTGTTCCATATCAGTCACAGAGTGTTTATGTCATGAGACATTTTCTCTATAAGCATACAAAAAAATATGTGCACTTTTACTAATGTTTAAAAACTAAAATACCATCCACTAATTTCATTGTTGGCAAATGCAATATAAAGCTGAAATTTATTTCAATTACAATTCTTTTCCCACACGTTAAAGCTATTTTAACCTTTAGCGGCATACAATTATTACAGAATAGATCATTTTTAATGATTCATTATGTATGAGGTCATTTGACAATGCAATTAGCTTTGTGATGAAATTTCTATTCTTTTGATCATTCTGTACCTATAATGAATGAGGAGAGTTTTATATCTAATTTCCTGAAATTAGAAGCTTAAAGATAGAAACAGGCTCTTGTATTTAAATGAGACTCGAAATGACTAGATTGCAATAGTCCTTTAGATGTGTGCCCTAGATCGGCAGAACTTTGACTGTGGTGTTACTGTTTTTTTTTTTTTTTTTTTATTATTCATTCAGAAGCTCCACTGATACTGTGCTGTCTGCTTCCATCATCACCCACATTTTCAAAATGTGCTTTTAACTGTGATCTGGAGATAAAAGAATAGGTCTTGCATGTTCTCAGGAATGACATGCTTCAGCATATAATGCAAAAGACTAAGAAATGTGGCCAAAAAGCTAGAGTAGAATTTCTGAAAACCTATACAAGTATTATTGCACTGTGCTATAGAAACACTTGCTTGGGGTCATACTTTTTTTTTTAATTGTTGCCCAGACATTTTCTATGTATGCATTTTAGAGTATATTCTTATATCTAAGCTTTTATTTTGCATACTGGTTAATCAATGAGGCATATTGACTGAAATTGAAATATTTTCAATTTCAAATGGATTTCAAACCAAAAGCAACGTTTATAGTTAATGAAATTTATATGGGTTTTTATTTTCCATCCAGTAAATATAAAAAGAGATCCATTGATGTTAAAAAAACAAGATAAAATGAATTCTAGGTATATTAAGATTTGGTTAAAGATAAAACCATAGCTG
>SJYT01082107.1:0-41951 GCA_006410635.1 Cephalophus harveyi | reverse complement strand
TAGTGATGCTTTCTAAGGCCCACTTGACTTCACATTCCAAGATGTCTGGCTCTAGATGAGTGATCACATCATCATGATTATCTGGGTCGTGAAGATCTTTTTTGTACAGTTCTTCTGTGTATTCTTGCCACCTCTTCTTAATATCTTCTGCTTCTGTTAGGTCCATACCATTTCTGTCCTTTATCGAGCCCATCCTTGCATGAAATGTTCCCTTGGTATCTCTAATTTTCTTGAAGAGATCTCTAGTCTTTCCCATTCTGTTGTTTTCCTCTATTTCTTTGCATTGATCACTGAAGAAGGCTTTCTTATCTCTTCTTGCTATTCTTTGGAACTCTGCATTCAGGTGCTTATATCTTTCCTTTTCTCCTTTGCTTTTCGCCTCTCTTCTTTTCACAGCTATTTGTAAGGCCTCCCCAGACAGCCATTTTGCTTTTTTGCATTTCTTTTCCATGGGGATGGTCTTGATCCCTGTCTCCCATACAATGTCACGAACCTCATTCCATAGTTCATCAGGCACTCTATCTATCAGATCTAGGCCCTTAAATATATTTCTCACTTCCACTGTATAATCATAAGGGATTTGATTTAGGTCATACCTGAATGGTCTAGCGGTTTCCCCTGCTTTCTTCAATTTAAGTCTGAATTTGGTAATAAGGAGTTCATGATCTGAGCCACAGTCAGCTCCTGGTCTTGTTTTTGTTGACTGTATAGAGCTTCTCCATCTTTGGCTACATAGAATATAATCAATCTGATTTCGGTAGGAAATACCGAATTTCTATGTTCGTTTTACTCTATTTTTATCCTCAAATTATCTGTTAGTTTAATCTTTTGTGGTCTTTCTAAAAGAAGGATTGCGAGGACCTTTGCTACATACAAAAATTAATCAGTACTGAAATAATATTTAAAACTCTGTACTAATCTTTATTGCACTGTAATCTCTTTTTGAATCTTTTAGCAAATGCAAACACAGCATTTAATTAATTGAGATACTACAAATCTCCAAGTAAGCATCACATTGATGAGCGGGAGAAATCAGCATTAGATGATCATTCTTTAGAGAGTGAGACATTAATGAACTGCCATTTTAAAAAATTCTAGTTAATGTCTCTAAAATACTATTTTGCATTATGTTATTTGTAAGGCAGGCTTTATTCTAAAAAAATTAATCATATATAATTATTAAATAAAAGTCTTCTGTGTATAAATGTAAGACTGCTCTTATTGAAAAGGAGATTTTAACAGACTAGACACACTAAAAAAAAGTATCAACGTGATTTTGTAAGAAAAGATTAGGAGCCATTCTTCTCAGTAAAAGCAAAATCCACATGATCCCTTACTCAAAACTTTCACAAAGTTATCTTTTGTATTGTTTCATGTGTGTGTACATGTGTATGCGAAGTCCCCTCAGTTGTGTCTGACTCTTTGCTACCCTATGGACTATAGCCCGCCAGGCTCTCTGTCCCTGATATTCTTCAGGCAAGAATACTTGAATCAGTTGCCATGTTTTCCTCCAGGGGATCTTCCCAACACAAGGATTGAATCTGTGTCTCTTATGTCTCCTGCATTTGGCAAGTGGGTTCTTTACCACTGAATCCACATGGGAAGCCCTTGTACTTTTCCAACAGCTGCCAAGGCAACTCATTGTGAAAAATAGAAAAATAATTAATGGCAGTCTTCCAGTGAACCAGTGTTCCAAAAGATAGTTTTTCTGTGTTAAAAGAGTGACAATTCATAGACTCATTACCCACTTGCAAATGACTTTAATGAAATAGTTAACTGACTTAAAATTCTTATATCTGTTGTTTTTGAACAAATACTCATTCTTGGTCATAGCTTGAACAATTCTGAATACCCATCAGACAAATTACAGGAAAAGTGTAACCAATAGGGCTGGATCTTACATACCAATATCTTAAGTTCAGTTTAGTCGCTCGGTCATGTCTGACTCTTTGCGACCCCATGGACTACAGCATGCCAGGCCTCCCTGTCCATCACTAACTCCCGAAGTTTTCTCAAACTCATGTCTATCGAATCGGTGATGCCATCCAACCATCTCATCCTCTGTCGTCCACTTTTCCCACCTTCAACCTTTCCCAGCATCAGGGTCTTTTCAAATGAGTCAGTTCTTTGCATAAGGTAGCCAAAGTATTGGAGTTTCAGTTTCAGCATCAGTCCTTCCAATGAACACTCAGGACTGATCTCCTTTAGGATGGACTGGTTGGATCTCCTGCAGTCCAAGGGACTCTCAAGAGTCTTCTCCAACAACACAGTTCAAAAACACTTATTCTTTGGTGCTCACCTTTCTTTATAGTCCAACTCTCACATCCATACATGCCTACTGAAAAAATCATACGCTTGACTAGATGAACCTTGGTTGGCAAAGTAATGTTTTTGCTTTTTAATTTGCTGTCTGGGTTGTTCATATCTTTCCTTCCAAGGAGTAAGCATCTTTTAATTTCATGGCTACAGCCACCATCTGCAGTGACTTTGGAGCCAAAAAAAGTTAGTTTCTCACTTTATTCTCACTTTACAAATAGACGTTTCCCCATCTATTTGCCATGAGGTGATGGGACCAGATGCCATGATCTTAGTTTTCTGAAAGTTGAGCTTTAAGCCAACTTTTCACTCTCCTCTTTCACTTTCATCAAGAGGCTCTTTGGTTCTTCTTCACTTTCTGCCATAAGGGTGGTGTCATCTGCATATCTGAGGTTATTGATATTTATCTCAGTAATCCTCAGTCTAGCTTGTGCTTCATCCAGCCTAGCGTTTCTCATGATGTTCTCTGCATATATTAAATAAGCAGAGTGACAATATACGGCCTTGACATACTCCTTTTCCTATTTGGAATCAGTCTGTTTTGTTGTTCCACGTCCAGTTCTGACTGTTGCTTCTTGACCTGCATGCACATTTCTCAAGAGGCGGATCAGATGGTCTGGTATTCCCATCTCTTTCAGAATTTTCCACAGTTTGTTGTGATCCACACAGTCACAGGCTTTGGCATTTTCAATAAAGCAGAAGTAGATGTTTTTCTGGAACTCTCTTGCTTTTTTTAATAATCCACTAGATGTTGGCAGTTTGATCTCTGGTTCATCTGCCTTTTCTAAAACCAGCTTGAACATCTGGAAGTTCACGGTTCACGTATTGTTGAAGCCTGGCTTGGAGAATTTTGAGCATTACTTTAATAGCATGTGAGATGAGTGCAACTGTGTGGTAGTTTGAGCTTTCTTTGGCATTGCCTTTCTTTGGGATTGGAATGATAACTGACTTTTCCAGTCCTGTGGCCACTGCTGAGTTTTCCAAATTTGTTGGCATGTTGAGCGCAGCACTTTCACAGCATCATCTTTTAGGATTTGAAATAGCTCAACTGGAATTCCATTACCTCCGCTGTCTTTGTTTGTCATGATGTTTCCTAAGTCCCACTTGACTTTGCATTCCAGGATGTCTAGCTCTAGGTGAGTGATCATACCGTTATGATTATCTGGGTCATGAAGATCTTTTTTGTACAGTTCTTCTGTGTGTAGTTACCACCTCTTCTTATTATCTCATGGTTCTATTAGGTCCATACCATTTCTGTCCTTTATTGTGCCCACCTTTGCATGAAATGCTCCCTTGGTATCTGTAATTTTCTTGAAGAGATCTCTAGTCTTTCCCATTCTATTGTTTTCCTCTATTTCTTTGCATTGATCACTGAGGAAATCTTTCTTATCTCTCCTTGCTATTCTTTGGAACCCTGCATTCAAATGGGTATATCTTTCCTTTTCTCCTTTGCTTTTCACTTCTCTTCTTTTCACAGCTATTGTTATGCCTCCTCAGATAATCATTTTGCTTTTTTGCATTTCTTTTTCTTGGGGATGGTCTTCATCCCTGTCTCTTGTACAGTGTCATGAATCTACATTCATAGCTCTTCAGGCACTCTGTCTATCAGATCTAATCTCTTAAATCTAGTTCTCATTTTCACTGTATAATATTAAGAGATTTGATTTATCCGTGACTGATCTAGTGGTTTTCCATACTTTATTCAATTTGTCTGAGTTTAGCAATAAGAAATTCATGACCTGAGCCCCACTCAGCTCCCAGTCTTGTTTTTGCTGACTGTGTAGAGATTCTCCATCTTTGACTGCAAATAATATAATCAGTCTGGTTTAGGTATTGACCGTCTGGTGATGTTCATGTGTAGAGTCTTCTCTTGTGTTGTTGGAAGAGGGTGTTTACTATGGCTAGTGTGTTCTCTTGGCAAAACTCTATTAGCCTTTGCCCTGCTTCATTCTGTACTCCAAGGCCAAATTTGCCTGTTATTCCAGGTGTTTCTTGACTTCCTTTTTGCATTCCAGCCCCTTATAATAAAAAGGACATCTTTTTTGGTGTTAGTCCTAGAAAGTCTTGTAGGTCTTCATAGAACCATTCAACTTCAGCTTCTTCAGCATTACTGATGGGGGGCATAGACTTGTATTACTGTAATATTAAATGGTTTGCCTTAGAAATGAACAGAGATCATTCTGTCTTTTTAGATTGCATCCTAGTACAGCATTTAGACTCTCTTGTTGACTGTGATGGATACTCCATTTCTTCTAAGGGATTCTTGCCTACCTTAGTAGATATAATGGTCATCTGAGTTAAATTCACCCATTCCAGTCCATCTTGGTTTCTGATTCCTAGAATGTCGATGTTCACTCTTGCCATCTCCTGTTGACTACTTCCAATTTTCCTTGATTCATGGACCTAACATATTACTCTTTACAGCATTGGACTTTACTTCTATCACCAGTCACATATACAACTTGGTGGTGTTTTTGGTTTGGCTCTGTCTCTTCATTCTTTCTTATTTCTCCACTGATCTCCAGTAGCATATTGTAAGGATTAGCATAGTCCTTACATAGGACTGGGAAATAGACTCTTGGAGGGCACAGACAGAACCCAGGAAGAAGGAGCCATTATCTTAAGCCCTGAATTAGTGATCTCAGGCCATATGTTTTCTTAGGTGGCAAGGACATTTCTGTTTCCATGATAATGAATCCTCTCAAACAAGGTCTTGACAGAGTTTAAGAGCACATCTCTTTTAATAGAGAAATGATAAAGATTTGATATCAAAACTACTGACAGATCTCTTTGCTTGAAGTGTTCAACATGAGTTGGCTGTTGAATTATGAAAGCTGTAAAGAGCAAGTGCCCCAAATGGAATTCCCAGCTGCTAGTTGAAATTGAAGAGGTTCTAATAAAACATTGATTATGTGTCCTTAACTCTCCTGGCTGCTCTGGCCTGGACACCAGCAGCCAGGCAAAGCATGAAGGTTCACTTTAAAACTGGCTTTAAACTGGCTTTAGCATTTCACTTCCTATTTCTTTGTCATATTGTGGACATTCTTGATTAGCTTCTTCTCTGGTAAGAAAGGATTCTGTAGGAATTATGACTTGACAGCGTCCAGTGGGAAACCATCTGAAGATTCCAAAATCCCATTGAAAAGGAAAGAGAAAATGAGAGAAACAGAGAAAGATTATAGTCTGCTTAATCTTAAAATCAAGAGAGCACCACTAGCCTCATTTGGAAAAGTTTTGTCACAGTCAACACCAGGTATAACACAAAGCTGGACCAAGCAAAGGGAAAGTTTGAAAATAAAAGAGTCACCTTCCCCAAAAGCTTCTAATAGAGGGACGCTTTTCCTTGCTACTTAAGATGCAGAGATAGTAGAAGCAAGGGTGGGGCCTGCCAGGGGTAAGGCTGAACACAAAGGGGCCAAGCACTGTTGGAGTAGGGGAAACAGTTTCTCCTCACCGCTTTATCTGATGGAGCCAATCAGGAAGCCCTTATGAGCAATTAGAGGTGGTTCAGGAAAGGAGCTCTTGTCACATATGAGGCCACACATCTGGAGCAATCCCAGGGCACTTGGCTGTTGGAGCAGAGTGAGCATGGGGTGATGGTGGACCTAGAGGATACTGGATTCCAACCTGAGCCGACATGAATGGTGTGACTGAGTGTGTGTGGTGCATGTCCATGTGTATTGGAGGAGGGAGATAAGCCCTGACATGCAGCACTAAGTTTCCCCAAGAAGAGAGTGAGTTGTATAGTGGATGCCAGATCAGAGTGAGATTGAAAAATGACTCAGGACCAAGTTTTTACATCCAGCTTCTCAGTTTGTTTATATTCACAGCCATTCAACAGATATTTATTGAATGCCTGCTGTGTAAGGCATTGTTCTTGGCTCTGATATATAGTGGTATTAATACATACAGAGGGGAAAAACATGGGCTTCCCAGGTTGCGCAGTGGTAAGGAATACTGCTGCCAATGCAGGAGATATAAGAGACACAGGTTCAGTCCCTGGGTGGGGAAGATCCCCTGGAAAAGGGCATGGCAACCCACTTTAGTATTTTGCCTGGAGAACCTCTGTGAGGTTCTCCTCACCTAGGAGAATACTGCTGGTAATGAAGAAGAAAAGAAATATTTGTGACTTTGAGCAGGAAAAGATTCCATGCACTAGAAATTTGTTAATTTGCACGTTGGCAAACTGCAAACACAGACTTCAATATGAAAATGAACTCTAGTGGACTTTTACATAGAAGTGCAAATTAGGGAAGCGCTTCGAGTTCTGTCATGTATGAGGATGAAACATATGGCATTCTGCTCTCCACTGCAAAAAGGATAAGAAATATATATTTTTTTCCTAACATTAGCTTAGAGGCAACTAAGCATAGCACAGCACATGTACTATTTCTAGTCCTACTTCTTTAATTTTTTCTTTTGTAAGAAACAGATACTTTATTGGGGGGAGGGCTGGTTATGTTCATCACTTTTAATACAACTTTTATAATACAGTTTCTTGAGAGTAGACAAATTTTAAAAGTATCTCAACATTTAGTTGTTTGGCAATGAAATGTATTTGAGAACCAACAATGTTTTTCCAGTGTTACAAAACATAGGTGATTCTTGACACTTTTGCCAGTTAGGGGAGATATTTCTGCTAAAATTGTACATTAGAAATGAGACAGATATGAAATACATATTTTTGATGACCACTTGATATCAGATGGAGAAAAAATTTAAGAAGAAATATTGCTTTTGTAAGAATTATTGCCCCTATAAAGAAGGCCAGGCCAATTCTTGTTTCATTAAATGGTTCTCTTTATATGCACTTATTTACATTTGTAATATTTGATTGCTTACTACATGCAAACAGAACTAAACATGCTAAAGATATAGGAGTGAATGAAGCAGATCTGTTATATTTTGTTTGAAGACACGTGTTCAATTCCTAATTTCAAATTAAGTATAATTGCTATACATGTTTTCACATAGAAGTTCAGGATAATGTGAAAGTGTAACAGAAAAGAATTCCTTCAGGACTTTTGAACAGAACACTAACAGATACACAGGAATTTGCTGAGCATAGTTGGGAAGGGAGGAGAGCAGGGAACTCCAGGCAGAGGGAACAGTGTGTACAAAACTCTCAGGCTCGGAGAAGCTGGCTCTTCTAAGGACATGATAGAAGAACCCTTGGACAGAAAGCAGAATGTGTTCTGGGAATGGCCTGTAGAAGGATGCAGGACTTCATAAACTGTGTTGAGAATTTTGGTCTTTAGTGTAAAGAGAAGCCACTGAAGGATTTTTAGACATAGCAAAAGCAATAGACAAAGTTGGAAATACCTTAGGTTTATATGGCACGGTGTTAGCATCATAAACAGCTGAGGCCCTAAAAACAGAAGGGGGGGGGGCTTTTCTCAAGTTTACAATGGACATTAGTGTTGAAGACAGATTTTCCCAAAATTTCTAAGAATGTTTTCAGTGGAGGCTTATAGCTACAAGTGAAGAGACCATGACATCTTTTTCTGCACAGATGAGTTGCACTGGGATGAGGGTGAAAACAGAAGTCCATTTATGGAAAGATTGATAATGAGTGATGGGTAATTATTGAATCATAAGTGATGATAATATCAAAGAATGCTTTGTGTTAAAGTTCATGCATATTAGTATCTAAGGTCTCTCTGTCTTTTCAACTTGGCTGATGAAGAGAACGGAAAACAAAGCATGTAGATATAAATTATTACATATCTTCCTAAAGTAAATTTTGATTAATGTCATTGTCAAATCGGTTGAAATACTTGGAAACTCTCAAGACCTTCCCGGTCTGTCGATCGTTGTGAATCATCAGGATCATTGACTTAACCCCTGTCTGCACTCTGCTCTGCAAGGCAGATGCCCTGGTCATCTTGGACCATGGTGATCCCTCTGTGTAAAGCTATAGATTTGCTGAAAGCTGCAGTAAGATTACACCTGGAAAGCACTTGGCACCGACCTGGTGTGTGTTAACTACACAATAAATGGTGGTCACTGTGATCATGGATGATAATGGTTTTTATCACAATCATCATCATAAACACAAAAACCTTCTCTGAGCTCCACACCCTCACCCCTCTTCATAATAAAACTCTTAAAAAAAAAAAAAGCAGGTTGATGCAGGAGGAAAGCATTGACTGGAGTAATAGGGAAGACTTTTGTCCTCATCTTCTGAAATTAACCTGCACAATGTCATGGGGAAATGGGTTACTTTTACATTACCTTTATAATGAGTCTAGAAACCATGACCTTCAGCCGTGAAACCTACCGCTTCAGGCAAACTTGCCTCCTCTTTCCTAAAAAATTCACCTGTATCCTAAACCTCAAGTGAGTTTCTGCTCCCCTTTCATCCACATCTGAAGTTTGCAATGTTCTGCCCTTCTCTCTCCCTTACAATTCTTCCCATATTTAGTGCTGTGTTCCCTTGTACTGAAAATGTCTCCTACTGACTTCTTGAAGAAATGTCCATTTGCTTTTCTAATCTAGATTATGCTACTAAATGGACATTCCACATGTGGGACATGTCTCTTTCCTAAATGTCAAACCTTATCTCCTCATGAGCAGGGATTGTGGCTGCTCCTTTTACCTCTTTGTATTCAAACTCTGAATATCCACTGGAGACTGATTTTATTTTGAAGATTATAAATGTAAAGAATATGATTATCTTATACATATTTAAGATGATGGATGATGGATGATCAAGTCCCTTCTGCTCCAGCTTTCTCACCTAAAAAATGGTGGACAGTGAAGATTACTCTGAAATCTGGTAAATGCAAGGCACTGTTTATTGCTGCATCTTGTCATTCAATACCCGTGTAACTTCCACCCAGACGAGAAAGTGAGTGAAACAAAAGTGTTTGTATTTACATATCATCCAGCCTTGTGAAGAGAAAACTATTCTTCTAAACCCCCCAAAGAGAGTTTTTCACACTTTTCATACCTAAAGTGCATGAAGTCAGTAAAGTCACAAGTAAACAGAGAGCTTGTTCTTTTGAAACAGCATCTTGGGGTTTAGTCTACCAAATCATACTACATATGCAAATGCTGCTTGAATGCAATTTAGCTGCATGCTAAGCAGCACAGAAATCTCAAGGGTCAAAGAATTGAGAATGTTTGCAGCATGAAAATCATAGAGGCAAATGTTTGATGTACAGATGTGTGCACCAAAATAGGTCACGGTTAGATGAATTCATTTATTTTATTCAATCCCTTATTTGGAATTGTTTGCTAGGATTTTTTTTTTTTTTTTTTGTGTGTGTGATTTTGGTTTCAGTTCTACAATGAATTTAAAATGGTATTTCAGAGTCAATATTAGCCCCAAATATCGCATATGTTTACTATGTGGATGGTGGGGGATTTATAGCAATCTCTAGGAACACAAGAAAAAGGATTTGCTTTTGTTTTCTCTCTCTCTTCCTCTCTCTTACTGATTAGGTATGTTTCTGAATTCTGAGGGACCTGTCCCCTGCCATAAGTTTCCCGAGTTATATTGTTTTTCATTTTCTGGTTGAGGAACTTTGTTGTGTTAACTTCCTCGCATGTTTCTAGATTGTAGTTTAAATTCTGACTTGTGATATGTTGTTTTACTAAAGTGTTTCCCATTTGTAAAATGTAACCAACTATATAACCATCACTGTTAGGCAAAAATTTTGAAACTTAATATTAAATTCTTTGTGTGTGTTTGTGTGCTGACTATTCTTTTTTAAATAAGTTTATTTATTTTAATTGGAAGTTAATTACTTTACAATATTGTATTGGTTTTGCCATACATCAACATGAATCCGCCACAGGTATACACGTGTTCCCCATCCTGAACCCCCCTCCCTCCTCCCTTCCCGTATCATCCCTCTGGGTCATCCCAGTGCACCAGCCCCAAGCATTCAGTATCATGCATTGAACCTGGACTGGCGATTTGTTTCATATATGATATTATACATGTTTCAGTGCCATTCTCCTATAATGAATACAACAGACATAGTAAATAAGCATATTCTAAAAGATTAATAGCCAGAAAGTCAGTGACACTAGAAGTTTCCAGTATGTTTAGTATTAATATAATATATTATTTCATTTATTTATTCACTAAGCATTTTTGAACTCTATTGGGTCCAGTATTATGATGGGAACAGAGATATGATCTTAACCAAGACAGACTTAGTCCTGGCTCTGGGAAAGGTGCCACCGTGAAGCCCCAACTGAGTATTCAAGGATAAAAACAAAACAATTTAGAGCTAAGGGGACATAATGCAAATGTTCATAAAGAGAAAAAAAAATTACATATATGGAAACCTCTCTTCATTTAATTTATTAGCCCCATTATTAAACTGACTTCTCATCAAGCATTTCCCTAGAATTTCATGTTGATTGCAGCATTTGGAAAATTCAGGCTCTCCTGTGATTATATAGCTGACAAATATAATAAAAGGCATTTCCTGGTCTGTTTTCCAACTGAGTACTGAATTACCAATATATTAGTATGTAGAGTCTAACTATGCCCTGAAATGGATCATAAAAATACTAAAAAATATTAACTCAAAACATTTTAAAGCAACAGAAATACTATTTAAGTGACCAAACTAATTATGGAATAATCTCATTATTTTGAGGAAATGAATTGTATATAATGTATTACAGTAAAATTTTGAGCTAGTTTCATAAATTGACATTTTTAAGGTGAATTTTAACTGCCCTTGACTATTCATATTTTTCTGCTACTGCTGCTGCTAAGTCACTTCAGTCGTGTCCGACTCTGTGCGACCCCATAGACGGTAGCCCACCAGGCTCCCCCGTCCCTGGGATTCTCCAGGCAAGAACACTGGAGTGGGTTGCCATTTCCTTCTCCAATGCATGAAAGTGAGAAGTGAAAGTGAAGTCGCTCAGTCGTGTCCGACTCAGCGACCCCATGGACTGCAGCCCACCAGGCTCCTCCGTCCATGGGATTTTCCAGGCAAGAGTACTGGAGTGGGGTGCCATTGCCTTCTCCGCATATTTTCTAGAGAAGGAATATATTCTACTAGAACTATTCACATTTGGTATAGGCTATATTTTTACTCATTGCATATGTTCAGGCTTTTCAGATTAAGAAAACATAGGTGATCAAAGCAAATATCAATAAAATAAATCAGGTTAATCTGGATTATTTTTACTTTAACCATATACTCATAAAATTAGCAAAAGTTTAAAAATGTTAGTAGATGTTGGTTAACATTCATATATAAAATTATTAATTGGAGTTATTGTACCTCTAAGAGTTGTTCATACATGCTGTGAGATAGTGTATGGATTAGAGGATATTCTAGACAAATACAATTTATACATACTTTATATATATATTTTTTCTATGCATATGCTATATAGGTAATAATTTTAAGACGTATATGTTGGTTTGTGGTTTATTATTTCAGTTGTTTCCTGTGATTATTTTGTTAAGTTGGTTTCTATGATGTATAATTTACATCAGTAGAATTCACTCTTAGTTGTACAGTTTAATGAATTCTAACAAATGCACGTGGTCATATAACCCCCATGGCAATTAGTCAATCAAACTGGTAAACCTTCTGATGCCCTTTCACAGGGAGTCCTTTGCTCTGGCCACAGAGATGTGCATTCTGTCCCTGTTATTTGGACATCTTCAAAATTACTTGGTTGAAAGTGAAAATGAAAATGTTAGCCACTCAAGTCATGTCCAGCTCTTTGCGAACCCATGGACTGCAGCCTGCCAGGCTCCTCTGCCCATGGGATTTCCCAGGCAAGAATACTGGGGTGGGCTGCCATTTCCTTCTCCAGGTGATCTTCCTAACCTAGCGATAGAATCCAGTTCTCCTGAGTTTTAGACATAAGGTACATTATCATTCATATTCATGAATTTTATTTCTAAGAGAAAACTATGTTCATAGATAGTTTATTAATTATTATACAGTATTGCTTCTCTAGAAACTTAGAAAAAGTAAAACTAATATCTTTCCTTCAAATGTTTTTATTTTCCACCTCACCTGACAGTTGATTTCTTCATGTGTTTTTATTTTGCCCTTTTTTGTTGACAAGCATGCATATTAGCTGATTTCTGTTTTGTTGGCATACTCTTCCAATATTGTTAATCCAATCATACACAGACCTTTTTAACTTCTGGATATAAATACACTGAACTCTGAACTGAAACAGACTCTGGCCATCAGACACATAATGAAAAAAATTCCAACATCTTAAGTACTTAATGTCATACACACATTCTGTGGGGCAAACAGGTTGACTGATTTCTTACACACTTTTGGACAAACTGTTACAGAAACAGACGTTCTCTACAAATCTTTACCAGGCAGTTATAGCAATGGTACCCAATATTTTAGCATCTGAGTCTTTTTTTTTTTCATGTACTCAAACTATGTGTGGCAAACTTAAATGGATTAATAGGAATAAAACAACCTTAAATAAATCGAACAATTTTTAACCCCAAATCCCTACAGCATGACAATATACAGGTACTTCTATATAACAACCTATAGTTATTAAAATGTTTGCTAGCTTTTCATCTCTGTGTAATGCTTGAGGAGAAGAGATGTTTTACTTTTATTGCTAAGCAATACAGTTTTTGCCTTTTTCAGTGACCTGGTGGTCTGACTTCAGTGATGATGGTCTGCCCTTTTTATCCCCCACACCTCAGTGCTCCATGACTAGACAAGCATTATTAACCTGTATGTTCACCACTAACATATATGCCTTTTGCATAATTTTTATATTTTGCCAGTGGTCACCTAGCTGGTGCTGTAGGAAAACCATTCAACTGGCCATAAACAAGAGTCAGACCTTCGCCTTTGGTAGTTTTCAGTTACTTAAGGTTATTGAATAGCTACAAACAGCTTAAACAAGCAAAGATAGTCTACTTAAAAGGAGAACATTTGGTTCTAGTTAATTTTCTCAGGATTTATTTATTCATTTAAATCCATTATTAATTGAACATTTACTAAGATCAGGGATGTAACAGTAAAACATCCCTCATTTGGGTTACATTTCAGTGTGGGAAACAGAAAAGAAAAAGTAAAATAATGAGTCAATAAATAATGCAAAAAGCCAAATTGTTGTCTGGGGAGGCCTTAAGTAGCTGAGAAAAGAAAAGAAGCTAAAGGCAAAGGAGAAAAGAAAATACATAGCCATCTGAATGCAGAGATCCAAAGAATAGCAAGGAGACATAAGAAAGCTTTACTTAGTGATCAATGCAAAGAAATAGAGGAAAACAATAGAATGGGAAAGACCTGAGATCTCTTCAAGAAAATTAAGAGATACCAAGGGAACATTTCATGCAAAGATGGACACAATAAAGGACACAAATGGTATGGACCTAATAGAAGCAGAAGAGAGTAAGAAAAGGTGGCAAGAATACACAGAAGAACTGTACTAAAAAGATCTTCATAACCCAGATAACCACAATGGTGAAATCATTCACCTAGATTCAGAGATCCTGGAATGTGAAAAGTGGGCCTTAGGAAGAATCACTGTGAACAAAGCTAATGGAGGTGATGGAATTCCAGTTCAGCTATTTCAAATCCTAAAAGATAATGCTGTTAAAGTGCTCCACTCAATATGCAGTGGAAAACTTGGAAACTCAGCAGTGGCCTGAGGACTGGAAAATGTTAGTTTTCATTCCAATCCCAAAGAAAGGCAATACCAAAGAATGTTCAAACTACAGCACAATTGCACTCATCTCACACGCCAGCAAAGTAATGCTCAAAATTCTTCAAGCAAGGCTTTAACTTTTGAGAACTGTGAACTTCCAGATGTTCAGCTGGATTTAGCAAAGGCAGAGAAACCAGAGATCATATTGCCAACATCCGTTAGATCATCAAAAAAGCAAGAGAGTTCCAGAAGAACATCTATGTTTTCTTTATTGACAATGCCAAAGCCTTTGACTGTGTGGAGTAGAACAAACTATGGAAAATGTTTCAAGAGATGAAATACCAGACTACCTGACCTTCCTCCTGAGAAATCTGTATGCAGGTCAAGAAGCAACAGTTAGAACTGGACATGAAACAACAGACTGGTTCCAAATTGGAAAAGGATTATGTCAAGGCTGTATATTGTCACCCTGCTTATTTAACTTATATGTAGAGTATTTCATGCAAAATGCGAGGCTGGATGAAACACAAGCTGGAATCAAGATTGCTGGGAGAAATATCAATAACTTCAGATATGCAGATGACACTACCCTTATGGCAGAAAGTGAAAAGAACTAAAAAGTCTCTTGAAGAAAGTGAAAGAGGAGAGTGAAAAAGTTGGCTTAAAGCTCAATATTCAGAAAACTAAGATCATGGCATCTGGTCCCATCACTTCATGGCAAATAGATGAGGAAACAATGAAAACAGTGACAGACTTTTTTTTTTTTTTTTTGGCTCCAAAATCAGATGGTGACTGCAGCCATGAAATTAGAATATGCTTGCTCCTTTGAAGAACAGTTATGACCAGCCTAGACAGTATATTAAAAAGCAGAAACATTATTTTGCCAACAAAGGTCCATCTAGTCAAAGCTATGGTTTTTCCAGTAGTCATGTATGGATGTGAGAGTTGGACTATAAAGAAAGCTGAGCACCAATGTATTGATGCTTTTGAACTGTGGTATTGGAGAAGACTCTTGAGAGTCCCTTGGACTGCAAGGAGATCCAACCAGTCAATCCTAAAAGAAAAAAGTCCTGAGTATTCACTGCAAGGACTGATGCTAGAGCTGAAACTCCAGCCATTTGGCCACCTGATGCGAAGAACTGACTTGTTGGAAAAGATCTTGATGTTGGGAAAGATTGAGGGCAGGAGGCGAAGGGGATGACAGAAGCTGAGATGGTTAGATGGCATCACTGACTCATGGACTCATGGCATGGACTGGTTGTATGGACTCACCGACTCATGGCATCACTGAACTCATGGACATGAGTTTGGGTAAACTCCAGGAGTTGGTGATGGACAGGAATGCCTGGCATGCTGTGGTCCATGGGGTCGCAAAGAGTTGGACACAACTGAGTGACTGAAGTAAACTAAACTGAACTGATCACTGCTGTTGGTGGACAGACATGGTAGAAAAATCTATGTCAGTATGGGATGATGAATGAACTCTGTGTGTGTGTGTGTGTGTTAGAGAAAGAGAACCCAGACACTTTTTCTTGAATTTTCTTGTAAATATAGTAAAGAAGTGAGTTGTAACCTGTTTAAAGACTGGATATATCAGAGCATAATTTGAGCATATTTAGAATCATTCAGTGCAGTGGGGGAGCTTAGTGAAGGAGGTAAGGCAGATGTGTTGAGGAGGATGGTTCTTAGAATGGCTAGAAGGGACTTGGATTTGATTCTTATAGGAGTAAAGTAAGATGATATTAATATAATCAATAAAATAATTTTGCCTTAAAATATAGGTAGATTTTCTTTTGGCATTGGGAGTACGCATGGAGTTTTAACCTCTGGATGGCCAGTTAATTCCTGATAGATGTTTAAATAGAGTGTTTATTTTAATGTAGAGGAAAGACAAAGGTTTGAAAGGAAACTTCATGGAGTTGAAGTCCAGGTCTACCAGAAGTGTGTTATGTGGGCCTGGCCTTGCTTTCACTAAACTTTGTCTCATAGTTTAGTGATAGTACTTATAAGTTAAGTGACTGAACAAACTGAAGGTGTCCACCAGTTAGCCCTGGATTTGTAGTTACACAGTCATATTTCCCGAACTTAATACCTGCATTCACACATTTTCTTAATTAAAGTGGCTTGGTCATTTTGAAACATTAATAGAACCTTCAAAAAACTGCTGAATTCATAGAAGGAGTGATTTATGTACATGTTTCGGTTTCTTTCAGTGAAACACGTTTCAGCTATCCTATTTTCGAGCGATACCTTTAGGTTGGTGCATCTGTCTAGTTTGTTAAATGACAATTTATAATAATGTGAAAAGGTCTCCTATTCCATGCACCTAAAATTTATGACCATGTTTAGTTGGCAGCTATGAAAAATCAGCAAAAGCCATAGCACTTTAATTAAGCACATTTTTAAGTAAGGGCACTGCTGTGTGAAGCAAAAAAATAGATAAACCTTTCGTGGCTACATTTAGACTTTGCTTAAGATACCAGGCAACTCTTTCTCTACATCAAAATAATTACTTATATTCCTTTTAATAATTTTTCAGGATTCTTAAAAGCATTGTATTGCCAATACACATTTTAAAGGTACGTTTGTGATGTAACACTTACAAAGGTAACATTATAGTATCCTAACTTTCTAGTCAACTCTTTATCACTTTCTCATTCCTCTGTACAATCTTACTTTTGTTTGTTGCTAATTATCCTGTATCCATATAAAGATTTTTTCTATTGTGATTGGAAAAACAAATAATTTGCTGCTTTTTTTTTCAATTAAATATTACATGAATGAACTTGACTTAAAAAATAGTGTACCTATGTTTTCACATATGGTGGTTTATATGACGATCTTGAATTAGGACTTCCCATCTTTTTCAAGAACATTTTTGTGATGTAATTTCTTGTTGTTACATGATATCAAATTATAGACTATTAAGGACAATCATGGGCTTCCCTGGTGGCTCAGACAGTAAAGAATCTGCCTGCAACTCAGGAAACCCGAGTTCAATCCCTGAATCGGGAAAATCCCCTGGAGAAGGGCATGGCTACCCACTCCAGTGTTCTTTCCTGGAGAATCCCATGGACAGAGGAGCCTGGTGGGCTATATCCATGCAGTCGCAAGAGTTAGACTGAGTGGATAACACACAACACAAAGGACAATCATGGGCTTCCCTCTTGGCTCAGATGATAAAGAATCTGCCTGCAATGCAGGAAACCTGGGTTTGATCGCTGGATCAGGAAGATCCCCTGTGGAAGGTAATGGATACCCATTCCAGTATTCTTGCCTGGATAGTGCCATGCACAAGAAGTCTGATGGGCTTAAGTCCATGGGGTCTCAAAAAGGTGGACATTCTGAGCAACTAAACACGCATGCACAGGGACAATCATATGTTTATAAATAATTGCCAAAACACTCTCTCTCTCTCTCTCTCTCTCTATATATATATATATATATATCCATCATCTATTTATTCTGATTTTCTACTACTCCCAAAATACAGTCAATACATATTTACCTGGTCTTTGTGAAAAATGTTTTTAAATGTATACCCTTGCTTCAGTATCTCATGCCTTTTGCATCTCAGCTTAACGGTTACTTACCCTGACAGTTTTTCCTTTAGAGATTTATTGTCTAGTCCTCCTCATTCTTTTCATTTTATATTCACACTTTCTTGCTTCATTTCTTCCTGTTCTTGTTTGTTTCTTGTTTGCTTTAACAGATGTTATTCCTTCCTTTATTGCAGCCCACTCCAGTGTTCTTGCCTGGAGAATCCCAGGGACGGGGGAGCCTGGTGGGCTGCCGTCTATGGGGTCGCACAGAGTCGGACACGACTGAAGTGACTTAGCAGCAGCAACAGCAGCATCCTAAATATACTCATTTCTAAACTCCTATTCACACCTATATATATCATTTTAAAAATTCCTAAATGATTTCATCTCCAAATTATTGCTTTTCTTTCCCTTTTTATTGGCATACTCTTTTTCATTTGTCTTCAAATTTTGGCTTGCAAGTTCATGTTAAGTTGAAGTTTCTCTCTGCATCAGAGCCTATGCTTTTATATTTACTTCCAACAAAACTTCCAGGGTCCATGTCCTAGAGTCTTACGTTAGTAGCTTTGGCACTGCGGTTGCTCACTCAGAATGTGAGGATGAGGTACATTCCCACTGAGGTACATGTGCAATGAGGTATATTCCCATTGAGGTACATGTGGAATGAGGTACATTCCCATTGTTCCACAAGCTACATGTTCCTTGTTGGCTCTGCCTTTCACTTCTGAATTGTATTTTTGCATCATGAAGGTCATTTTTCATCATGAAGATAGTTTGTTAAGTGTGATTACATGTTTTAATTTTTTAATTGCATTTTTTAATCTATCCTGCATTAATTCAGACTAGAGAGAGTAGAGTAAAGGAGTGGGGTATCAAACATGACATTGCTGTGCTATTTTTTCCCTTAAATTCATTTAATTAATACTTTTATTAGGTATTAGCTATGAGGAAAGATCAGCTTCTAGACATTGAATTAAACAAGTTCCTTGTTCTTAGAAAATTAATTTTTGGAGGATAAAGATAAAAATTAAGCAAATTCACATAAGTATTGCTGCTGCTGCTGCTGCTAAGTCGCTTCAGTCGTGCCCGACTCTGTGCGACCCCATAGACGGCAGCCCACCAGGCTCCCCCGTCCCTGGGATTCTCCAGGCAAGAACACTGGAGTGGGTTGCCATTTCCTTCTCCTCACATAAGTATTAGGGATTAAAAATAAAACAGGAAATAGAGGGTGAGAAGTGGGGGCTATTTTTAGCATGTTGGTAAGGAGAGAACTCTGCAACAGTGAATATTGAAGTAGAGATAATAGAGTAGTAAGGCAGGAGGTATCTGAAAAAATGTATCTGAGAAGGAGAAATCAGCAAATGCAATGGCCCTTTTAAGGAACAGCAAAGGGTTAGGTTAGTTTCCTTATTATTCTAAACAATCATTTCTATTAATGTAGCTTAACAGCTTTTTTCTAAAAATTTCATTCAAAACTGAATGGTTAACTAAACTTCCCAAAGTATACTTAAGTCGTGCTGTGTTAAACTATTATCCTGTGCTTAAACAAATTACTTTTTGATTCTAAGAGCTCCAGATTTCTTTTGATTTCTGTTATTGCTTTAATCTTTGTAATGTGCCAGGCTCTAGTCTGACATGATTCCGTTTATGTTTCTTTGTTTTTTATGTATATATTGTTTAGTCACTAAGTTATGTCCAACTCTTTGCAACCCCATGACTGCAGCATGCCAGGCTTCCCTGTCCTTCACTATCTCCCAGAGTTTACTCAAATTCACATCCATTGAGTCGGTGATGCAAAACAACCATCTCATTCTTTGTCGTTCCCTTCTCCTCCTGCCCTCAGTCTTTTCCAGCATCAGGATCTTTTCCAGTGAGTTGACTCTTCACATCTGGTGTGCAAAATATTGGACCTTCAGCTTAAGCATCAGTCCTTCCAGTGAATATTCAGGGTTGATTTCCTTTAGAATTGACTGGTTTGATCTCCTTAAGTCTTCTCTAGCATCAGAGTTTAAAAGCATCAATTCTTTGTCACTCAGCCTTCTTTATGTGTGTGTGTGTGTAATATATCATATCTTTAGTGAAATGCAGTTTACAAAGTATCACATATTTAAAACGTTTATTATGTATGTGGGCTTCCCTTGGTTTGATCTCCTTAAGTCTTCTCTAGCATCAGAGTTTAAAAGCATCAATTCTTTGTCACTCAGCCTTCTTTATGTGTGTGTGTGTGTAATATATCATATCTTTAGTGAAATGCAGTTTACAAAGTATCACATATTTAAAACGTTTATTATGTATGTGGGCTTCCCCGGTGGTTCAGAGGTTAAAGCATCTGCCTGGAATGCAGGAGACCCGGGTTCGATCCCTGGGTTGGGAAGATCCCCTGGAGAAGGAAATGGCAACCCACTCCAGTACTCTTGCCTGGAGAATCCCATGAAGGGAGGAGCCTGGTAGGCTACAGTCCATGGGGTCGCAAAGAGTCGAACACGACTGAGCGACTTCACTTTCACTTTCACAGTGTAAGTATAAACACATGGTACTGATGTTATTAAGTAAAATGTAAAGTCTAATCTATTATTTCATTATGAAATTCAGTAGTAGATAACATTTTCAATTGCTTTCAGATTTGTTTCAACATTTTACACGTCTTTCTTAAAGGAGTTCTTTATCTGATGAACTCGATTATAAAAATAATATAGTTATATCCAAGATATAGCACAGCAGGGAGATGAGCAATGTGGATTTTGGAGACTGACTGCCAGGATTTGAATTTATCACCCTCTTGGCAGAGAGAACATAATTTCTTGACCTGTAAGATACAGATAATAACAGTACAAATCTGATAGAGCTATTATAAAGATTAGATAAACTAATGATCATAATTTTTAAAAAACCATGACATAGAAAGTACGGTAAACTTATTTGTTAAAATCTAAAATCAGTTCAGTATCTGACCCAGTATTACAAGTGACAAGGCTTTATATTAAATTTAGGAAGTCTAAAGTATTTGTAAACCTAAGGTTCCACTTTTTAACTTTTTACTGTTTGTTTTAGTTATGAGTATAATGGTAAACTTAGAATTATGATACAAATGTTCAGTGATAGCCCACACTATTTAAATAAACATAAAGTAGTTTGGGGGTGATTTCCACTGGGTTTCATTGTCTATCACATGATCACAGGTTGGTGGCAATTTCTCTAGAGTCAACCCAAAGAATTAATTAATTTTATTATGATGAATGAACTTGTGTGTAAGAAAAATCTTTAAATTTGTCACCTGTAAACACATGCCCTTTTTAGTAAAGTCATACACAGTGATTGCACCTAAATTTGGTGCCTTAACTGAAGTACTTACTTGTAAAGTAAATAATTTTCACTTATCTTTTCTTAGAATACATATCAGTAACACTGACATCAAAAGGTTGAGCTTATTGAGGAAGAGAAAGAGTTGAGCCTTTGAGAAAGAGTAGTGGTCTATAGATTTCTATAATGAAACTATAATACTGGTAATAACCAACGTTATAATAGTGATTGTCTGAGTGATGTTAACCATCTTAAATCTCCCAGATTTGATTGCTTCAGCATTACAAAGAGTTGGCCCATTTGAATTCCAAAATTCCTTCCACCTTGGAATAGGACACATCTAGGAAAGAATGAGAAGACTCGACATACCAACTTAGCTATGTTATAAAATAACAGTAAACTATTCCATGTCTAAAATTTTGAATACAGACCAAATAATAAATTAAGAAGTCTTGATAAATACTACTAAAGCATCTTAAATTCTTTAATAATCATACAGTTTTAATGATAGCAAATATGTTCTGAAATTAATTCTAGAACAATGGAATATATTAGGTTATAAGAAAACAAAAGATAGATTTAATATTTGATATCTAGACTTTAGCCTAAGAGACTTTTAATTTATTTTAATAGACTTTTTTAAGAGAAACTTTAGGTCCACCATGCAATTAAGCAGAAGGTACAGGGATTTCTTATACGTTTCCCTACTCTACACATGGAAAGCCCTCCCCCTTATCAATATCATTAGAAAGATATCTTTTACCACAGATGAACCTATGGTGACACAGCATAGTTACCCAAAGTCTATAGTCTGTCTTAGGGTTGACTCTTGATGTTGTACATTCCATGGTTTTGGATAAATATATGGCAACATATATCCATCATTTTAGTGAAAGTCACTCAATTGTGTCCAGCTCTTTGTGACCTCACGGACTATAGCCCACAGGCTTTAATATCATAAAAAGTATCTTTACTGCCTTGAAAATCCTATATGTTCTGTGTATTCATCTCTTTCCCTTCCCAGTTCCTGGAACCACTGATCTTTTTATGGTCTCCATAGTTTCACCTTCTTCAGAATGTCACCAAGTTGGAAACAAATGTTATATAACCTTTTAATTTTGGCTTCTATCACATAAAGAAATGCATTTAAGTTTCCTCCATGCCATTGTATGTTTTGGTAGATTATTTCTTTTTAGTTCTGTGTAATATTCCATTGTCAGGATGTTCCACAGCTTACTTATCCGGTCAATTAATGGGAGATACCTTGGTTGCTTCCAAATTTTGCCACTTATGAAGAACTCTGCTGTAAATATCCATATGTAGATTTTTATGTGTATATAAGTCTTTGTTTCCTTTGTGTAAATTCCAAGGAGTAGAATTGCTGGGTCTTGTGATAAAATGTGTTTAGCTTTGTGAGAAACAGTCAAACTGTCTTCCAAAGTAGCTGTACCATTTTGCATTCTCACCAGCAATGAGTAAGAGAGTTTCTTTTGCTCCACATCCTCACCAGCATTTGGTTTCATCAGTGGCTGAACTTTGGCCATTGTTATAGGTAATGGTATTTTATTGTTTGAATTTGCATTTCCCTGATGAAGAAACTTTTAAAAATGCAACAGCTTATGAGAAAATGAATGAATCTGTGAAACAAACAAACAAACAAACAAACAAAAAAACGGTAATACAATTTATATGAATTGTGATAAGGCCTGACAAAAAGCAACACAGGTGATGATTCATAAAAAAATTTAAGTGAATTGAGGATTTTTGGTTTCATGTTTCTTATTTATAAATTCATGTGCTTGTGATTAATTGATCAAATATTTCTACCATGAATATTTTTTCTTTCTTCAAGTCAAATAAAAAACTCATTGAACATTATCCACAATCACTTGGACATCTTGATTGTTCTCCTGTACATTGTATTCCTCATATTCAGTGACAGTCAGGGTGGGGGTATTCTTTTTCCCTTTTATGTCTGTATTTGTTTTTAGAGCATAGTCTTTAAACAGAGCCAACTTGGATAAGGAGACAATTTTAATTACGGTAGATATTCCTGGGGAAAAAAAGAGGAACTTACCAATTATAGGAAGGAGTCACTAAACTCTGAGGTTGTTCAAAATAACCAGATAGAAAAATGTCAAGAAAGTCAAGCCCATTGAACAAGATGAGGATTAGCCAGAATTTCTAAGTGATTATTGGTTTTCATAAAATTAGTCCTGCCTCTCCTGAGAAATAAAACTCTGGCCAGTTCTACTCTGTGTTAAGAAAGTTGATAATTGGTCCCTACTGATTTGAGGCCACATAAAGCTATATTAAATCTCAGCATCAATCAACACTGAGTCAAAGTGTTTAATTATTTTTGTGGAGTACATTTGAATTATATTGCTTCTGTCTTTATATAGGGGATGTGTTATCACTTATGGAGCAGTAGTTTATGTTGTTCTAGCAAAGAATTGTTTTGTTGTAAAATATTCTTTACTCATGATCTTCAGCAATATTTTATATATTTTGTGTGTGTGTGTATATATATATATATATATATATCATCAATCAACACTGAGTCAAAGTGTTTAATTATTTTTGTGGAGTACATTTGAATTATATTGCTTCTGTCTTTATATAGGGGATGTGTTATCACTTATGGAGCAGTAGTTTATGTTGTTCTAGCAAAGAATTGTTTTGTTGTAAAATATTCTTTACTCATGATCTTCAGCAATATTTTATATATTTTGTGTGTGTATGTATATATATATATATATATATACATATAAACTAACCCAGAATATATTATTTTTAAATATTATTTAATATCTGAAATATTTCTTAAAGTCTAAATAGCAATTAGGGTGTCTTTTTTTTTTTTTTTTTAATAGAATTTTGTATTAGTTTCTGATTGCTGCCATAACATTTTCCACAAATTTAGTTGCTTGGAAGAACAGAAATTTATCATCTTTCAGATTTGGAAGTTAGACATCTGAAATGAGTCTCACTGAGCTAAAATCAGTTGTCTGTGTTCCTTATAGACAGTATAGGAGAGAGTCTATTTCTTTACATTTTCAGCTTCTAGAGGCTACCCATATTCTTGACCCCTTTCTATGTTTTAAAGCTGCAATGACTGGTCAGGTTTTCCTCACATCAGCTCACTCAGGCCCTGCTTCTTCTGCCTTCCACTTCCACTTCTATGGGCTCTTGTGATTGCATTGGTCTCACTCAGATAATTCAGAATAATCTCTTATCAGCTGATTACTGACCTTCATGCTATCTGCAAACTCAATGTAATACGATAGCCAGGGATTAGGATGGAGACATCTGTGGGAAACCATTTTCTGCCTACCACAGGTGTCTTGTTTGGAGATATCTGTAAGAAATAGGTAGTTAACCAAGGTAGTAGTAGTTTAGTTGCCAAGTTGTATCTGACTCTTGCGACCCCATGGTCTGTATCCTACCAGGCTTTTCTGTCCATGGGATTATCCAGGCAAGAATACTGGAGTTGGTTGCCATTTCCTTCTCCAGGGGATCTTCCTGACCCAGGGATCGAACCCAGGTCTCCTTCATTGTAGGCAGATTCTTTATCAACTGAGCTGCAAGGGGAAGCTGTAAGAAGGCAAGGATATAAATTCTATCATTAAGGTTTATATAATCAAAAAGTTTACATTTCTCACATAACAATAAGGCTGGTGATGGGAAATCTGACATACATTCCACATTGGTATTAACATCACAGATGCTTTTCAGCTTCCTCCATTTTTGGATGTGTGTGTTCACCTCTATTCAATGTGTCCACATTCTTAGCAGGAAGAAAAGGCAAGAGGAAAGAACAAAAAGATATGCTCTTAAACACACACACACACACACACACACAAAACCAAAAAAGACTTCCTAGAAATCCTAGTGGTGCTCAGAGTGCCTTCTGATTATAGGCCACAACCAGGTCACATGGATACTTCTTACTGAAATGTCACCAGGAGAGAGCTCTGCTTTGATGTAGGCACTTTGTCACCCAGAACAAAAACTGTCAGTAAGAACGACAGACAGCAAGGATGTTGTGTCAGCAATTGGTGGCATTTGCTTCTTCACTTGTAGACACCTGATAGGAATGTGTCATTGAGGCCCTTGGGAAAACACGCTATCTATAGTAAGAGTGCCTGGAAAATAGGTACAAATTTAATACAAAGAAATAACCCCCCAAAGTTAAGAAGTGTTTTATTTTCATACTTTATATACTAATTATCTTAAATGTAAAATTCTTTAAGTTAGCAAATTTTCTCTAAACCTGTGCTCCATATCTTCTGCTCCAGTGATTCCTGAAAAGAAAATCACTGGGGAACTTAATTGAAATTTTAGACTCCCTGTTTCTACCAAAGATACTAATTCAAAAGATCTCATACAGGTTGGCATTTAAAAAGAAAAAAAAAAAAAATGGCACCCCAAGTATTTCCAATGCAGGCGGACTACAAACTCTACGTTGACAGTGTTTTAAAAAAATTCCCAGTGAGCCCACCTGCACTCAATTTAACATGTATTTATTGAGTACCTGCTATGGAATCTGTACTATACATCATGGAGGATATATAGAAACGGAAGACCTGATCCCTCTTCTTAGCGAGCTTCCAGCTTCCAGGGAATCAACTGCATAGATGCATCTCCAAGTGCTATAATGTGAAAATAATCATAAGCAGAAGAGCAAACAGCCTGGTGAGCTCATTTTCCTGCAAAGTATCTAACATGATTAATGCTTAATATTTATTTATATGATTATCTGATTGACTACAGTCTTTACCACTAGAATATATGCATTATGAGAGCAGATAGCACATTTTCTCACCATTGCATTTCCTGTAAGTAGCAAAACACTTAAGTCTTTGTAGGAATGCAATCACATGTGGTAGATATTGGTCAAATTAAAAATGTGCTATGTGTGCTCAGAATAATGTTGAAACAACTTCAAAGAAGTTTATTCTGGTTTATTAATTTCTCTGTATAAAAATCTTGCAAACTCAGTAGATTAAATACCATAATGGCACTCTTATAGCCATTATAAGTATTGTTACAGTATTATAACTATAGCTATTAAAATGCACACACAACTGAAAAACCCAGACACCAAAAATGGAAGAATCACTCTATGATAGAATTGGTAAAATCCCTGGCTACTAATCATTGCACAATTTTACCTTCTTTTACATTTTTGAATCACACTCTTGATTCAATATTTGTTATTATTTCTTAAGGGTCTTCTTGGATAGTAAGTAGTATCACTTATAAAATGCATTAAATCATTGATTAATTTTTTAAATATTAATGTAAGTCAAAAATCAGCCTAGTATAATTTTTTCAGGTTCACATTGAAAATTAGGTGACTGAGTTATGAAGCCACAAGATAAAATCTTTGCCTTTTGTAGCAAAAATATATATCTTTTAATGACTTCTCTTATTTTTTTTTTTGCCCCCATCTCTTCTTTACCACAAAAGCCATTTTGAAAAATTGGTCAGCTTAAAGGATAGTGACAATGATAAAAGGAAAAAGGCCTATGATCTAATAATAAAGATGAAAGATATTTAATATATATAGTTAAGAGATATGATGACAAATGAGGAAATATGATAACTATATATAAATACTTACAGTGGTATGCATAAAAGAAAAGGAAGATTTATTTAAACTGGCTAAGGTCTTAGAACAAGGAATAATGATCTGAAGATTTAGAAAGATAAAAAATTTAAGTATAATGAAAAATGTTTCTGTCGTTGAGAACAATTAGGAAGAAGAATATTCTTCCCTGTGGACATGAGCACTGGAAGTGATCAAAACCAGACAAGATAAAACCTTTGGGGACTTAATAGAAAAGACATTTTATAATGTCCTATTTCCTGATCTGAGTAGAACTTTCTTCTATAATATATCCTTAATCACTTGAAGAAGAAATTAATGATCCATGAAATGGGAATTCTTATTTCAATAGGTAGGTTATTCCATAGACTTTGAAAAGATCTGTGATTGAAGCCGAAACTCCCATTACCTCCCTTGGTCCTCTATTTCAGTGTCAGCTGCTCTTTCCTTCCAAAATATCCGTTTTGTCCTCTATATTCTGTCATGGGAATGATTAAGGACTTCTTTACAAAAGCAAGCAAATGTAAAAGTTTTCTTTATTTCACTTTATCATATTTTGTATCTATCTATGTTTCTATGTATCTACCTATCTACCTACCTATCCTTGTTTCTCACTGAATATTTCAGTTCTCCAGACTAAATAAGGTAATGCTATGATGTGTAATAGAATATAGGGACAGATTCACAATGATTTCTTTCAAACTACTTACTTTAAGATCTCCATAGTGATTTTAATATTATTGTGGCTTTTATGTTAAGTAGTTTTGGTAAAATGACTATCAAGTTTTCTGAGTTGATTAATGTGAACACACAAATATAGAAACGTATATGTCTCAATGTATTATCGATCTATAATTGCTTTTACTTTTATCTTTCCCCCCTCCCACCCCACAGTATAGAGTATAGTGTATTTAGTGATCTGAGAGCCAAAGAGTAATGTATATTTTAATTGTCTTCAGTGTTTTAAAAGTATTAATTTCATAATGGTGTGTAGGTTGAAATAGTGAGTAACTCAATTAGGGATTCAGCTTCCTAAAATGATGCAATGGAAGTACATGGGAAAAGTCAGAAAATGTGTTAGCCATGGACACAGTGCAGACAGGGGAATTTTATATTTATTTCAAAGAACCATAGAATCATGGGATTATCTTTGGGAGATCTTTAGCCAAAAAAAGAATCAAATAGAGCTCCAAGCTCTAGATTTGTTAACTGGTTAAGATAACTAAGGGAATATGAGGATAGGAAGTTGAACTGGGGAGGTGGATACCTCTGTTTTGATATTTGGATGTTTGCTTTCATTGTATATGAAATGAATTAGTTGGAAATAGCTATTCAGAATGTTCCTTAAGCATTTGTTTGGCTGTTGACTCTATTTAAGCATGAATTTAAATTATTAAAGTCTCAACAGTTCTCCAGATCCTAATTACTAATGATCACAAAGATAGTCATTTCATATACTTCTATTTTATATCAAAGAACCACATCTATATATATATGTATCTATAAATATATTATAAATGTGTATACAAATATGTGTAAATAAAATGTGATTCTTTTATATAAAAGATGATATAGACTTTTGATATATGTTGCACTTGCCAGACTCCTAGTTACTATCAGTCTTTTAGAATCATGCTCTAACCTTTAATTTCAGAATTCCTGTAGGTTTAAAGGCTAGTATATCATGGTTCAAACAGCCCTTGCAGATTACCCTAGTTGAGGGAATGAGTGGTTTCCCTTTGTTTCAGTACTCAGAGGGCTTAATTCTGAGTGGTGTTTATTTGCAGTCTCCCCTTTGTAATGCTCCCATTGCCTGTAGCCATCACTTCTTTAGTCTTCAGCCACACCCATGTCTCCATCTTACCCTGCCTTCTGCTCATCAGCCCCGGAGAGAAGGACTTCTGGTATCTTCTTGGAAACTCTAGCCATCCTCTTCTCTTTTTCTTGAATTAAACCAAAAGTAAAAAGAAGAGAAAAAAGAAAGGAAAAGCAACAGAAATTCATCTCTTCTGTAGTAAATGCAAGGTTGTCCAAATTCTGTAACTGCTCTTTGCCTCATAGAAGGTCCAGTGATAATCCATCTTATTATGATTGGTACTATCATTTTCATTTTGTTCAAAAGACCATCTTTATGTTAAGGCCTTTTGTATTGATTCTTAAACCTTATACTAATCTTAGTATAACTGTAAACTTTTAGATATATCCATTTATTTTTCTTTAGGTATTTCACATAGTTTGTATATTTTTAACACTTGGAAATAAACCTGAACGTAACATCATACAACAGACTAATAAAGACTAGATTTTAAGTTCCAAGATATATGCTGAAATAATCACAGATATACTCAAGGGCATTGTGTTTGACAATTCAGTTAATACATAGTATATGAAAGATATCACAAGATTTCACTTCTTTGAATGCTGCTGATTGCTATTATATTCTTCAAAGCACAAATAGATTAATTTGTACTTATTAAAATTAATATGGTGAATATGATATAAAATATTCAGTAATTTCAATAATATTTAAATCCTGTGCTAAAGAAGATATATTTAAATATGCATATATACACACAGAAACAGACCTTTATGTATTACTGTGGTATGACTGGTGGTTTCAATTCCAAAGCATTGTTACATATCTACTTGGATTTTTCTTTAGTTAAGAAAAAACAAAAAAACTGTCATTTGAAGGGTTATCTTAAGAAACCATGGAAAATCTGATAGAAGCTGAAATCATGAGTATTTATCATGTGATAAATTCTTTTATGAAAGAATGTATTAAGAAATTAAAGATTTGTATCAGACTCTGATAAAAGAGAAACAAATATCAGTCACACAGTATGTTTAGTAAGAAAGTACAAATGCTATCTATACATTAGTCACTGATAAGATTGTTTGTTTTTCTTAAAGAAGATCCTACAATTCTTGCAGGTGGCAATTGTTCATAGGGTTTGGAAGTGTCATTTCCTCTAGTTAGATATTGTAGTATATTTTCAGATTGCTCTATAAGAAATTCTGAAAGTAACTTTTAAGCTCAAAGGTAATTTATGAGAATTCACTATCTTTTTTATCTTTGCATTAAACTTCTAATTTGAAGAAGTCATATTAATAGGATGATAGCTTCTTATATCCTCTCTCAAGCAGACCTTTTGGAGGGAGTGAAATAATTGAAGAAAACAGACACAGGTAAAGTGTTCCATTTATGGAGAGAGAAACAGAATACAAGAAAAAAATCAAAGCAGTCAGTGTTAACCTGATCCTTTAAATATTTAGCTTTTCAACAAAAGGCATTTGGAAATTTTAACCCTACTTACCGGTTCTCAATCTTTAAAAACTCTAAGGGCATGAAAGTCTTTAAATAAAAGGTTTAGATCTCTATTAATTAGATTAAATATCATATATAAGTTGTGAGAAAATGTTGGTTATATTGTTTTAAATCCCTAAAATGTCATTAATAGAAAAGTAAAGATAATTGTGAAACGGTTTATCAAAAACCGTTGGGGTCCACAAAAACCATTGGGGTCCGTTGCTACTCCGTAGGGATAAGAATGAGGACATAAGCCTGGATTCCAATCTTCCTCTGACCTTTTTAATCCAGATGGATTGTGTGAGTTACCATATATATACATATATATATATACACACATATACATACATATACATACATGTATATAAATATTGTTTCTCCATTTGCAAAATGAGTAATATCCCTTTTTTTGTAACTGTTACACATTTCTATCAACAGATTAGATATTTAAATTGAGGTTCTTTGTTATTTTATTACAATAGCTACTTTCCAGTATAATCTTCCAGTCCTGTGGATATTAGAAACTTCATATCAGAAAATCAGGGATTCACATCACATCTGTTCTGCCAGATTGCATCTAAATTCTGGTGGGTGTGAGGCTAGCCAGTTGTAGGACCTGTGGTCAGAGCTGATCCTTGGAATGGTCTCTCTGCAGGACAAACAGGCAGAGCTCAAGAGAATTCCTAGGAGCTAGAGTTGAGCTGTCTCTGAAAGATGCTATAATTCCACCATTAGGAGTTAAATAGTAGCTCAGAAGTCTTTTGTTTTGCAAGACCTTTTCTCTCCCCTTCCAACAATTCACAGCTGCCTTGGGGTTCTCAAGACTCCACTCATTTGACCCTTGATCCCTGTGTTTTAGATGGGGTTCTCTAGAAATGACTCTGTGATGAAGAGGTAAGTAGAGAAGGGGAATCGGCCTTGGGCAGTGCTCCCAGGAAATATACCAAAGTGAAAAAGACAGGTGGGCAGAAGAAGCTGACCTGCAGTGTGATTGCAACTGATTCTCCTGAGCACTCTCAGCTTATCTCAATCTATCCCGACTCCGGAGTTCTCCCAAACTGGGAGTGGGAGGCTGACTCTCCCACCCTTGGCCAGTCATTGCCACAGTCTACCCCTTGGGAGGGCATGTAATACAGGGAGAGGCAGTTTTCTGTAGCAGGGGGCTGATCTCAGTGTGGGACACAGTTGCATGTCCTCAGAGGCTGACATTCCTAGCAGCAGGGGGACAGGCACATTGGCTGGAATGAAGAGATTTACAGGCTCCCAGTATGTACTATAGTACACTCCCTGATCTACTCAGATCCGATTGAGCCTTGAAGCAATGTGTCCCACCTAGGAAGAGCTTCTCCAGGATTCTTGTGCCTTGGGAAATATACAAGAAAAGTGAGATTGCAGACTTTTCTGTTTGTATCCCTGCTATAACCTCCCCATCAGAATGGTGCCTGCAACTTGATCAATGTTTAATAGGTATTTATCCTTTATATGAATGAATCAGTGAAATCAATGAAATGAATCAATGAAATCAAATGAAGACCTGCTGAGATATTTCTGTTTCCATTGGTCCTTTGATGATTAGTTCACACGGTTGTTGTAGAAACCTGTCTCCCCACTGGGTCCTGTTGCTGTCCCTAAACCTTTCTGAGCTAAGTTTGGGGAGTGACTCTGAACTGTCTTCCTGATGAATGTGGCTGTCTGCTGCTCTGGCATCGTGCCGAATGAAGGGATTCTGGGAGCCTGCCAGCTTTGTTGCTTCTTTGCAGGTTGGAATTTGCTCTCCCTTTATTTTCCTCCTTGCCCTATTTGCTTTCCCCTTGCCTTTGCTCCTTGCTTATCAGGCCTGGAATTTAGTCTTCATCTTGATTTGTATCAAGAACTTAGCATTACAAAAACCTGAATTTTTGAATTTGAAGTGGTTTCATTTTCCATCTTTCCTCTTTCCCTTGTTTAAGGCAATGAATTCGACTGGATGAATTGGTGGAAATTGACAGGGTATAAAAAAATGCAAAATGGGAAGGGACAGCATAGAATTGCAAAATCTTATCTCACAGTGCTCCTGATACAGTTCTTTTACACTTAAACAATATAATACTTTTAAGATACTGGTTTTCTAGCAGCAGTAGTATTAATAATAGCAGGAGTATTTAATATCTTCTTTAAAACATCTGAAGCCACATGAAAATAATAGCACTGTAATAACTTTTCCCTCCTGTGGTCATGGTATGTGTTAAGTTAAAAACAGAATTATGAAAGCAAAAAAGAAGAAGCAATTCTTAGAAATAAAGGGCATGAAATAGTTTTATTTTTTGAGACTGCACATTTGAGAGTAATGAAGTCAGTGAAAACTTTCTAAGGCAAAAACCTCGAAGTTTCATTAATGTATTGAAGATTTAATCCAAGAGCATTTTGTTCACTATGTAACTGAAAAAGCCAAAAGTTTCATATCAGGTATATTTAAAGAGAAAAACATGAGAAATATGTTTTTCTCAATTGATTTAATCAATATTCTAGTAGTATGCATTTTCTGATGATGTCTAATTTATCTCTGAATGGCTACCCATGGATTTTTTCCAGGATTGCTATAAATTAGATGTTATAATATGAAAAATTATACAAATCACTTTATATGTCATTATTAATTGGGTGTTTCTCCAGCAGTCAGGCCAGGCTCATTTGTTGGAGTGGAATACCACTGCTTAATGTATCTAATAATGTCTTCTAAAGGATGAAATTACTCACAAGGGAGAGCCTGAAGAAAAGATCAATGAACTTATATTAGTGTAAATTATCACTGATTAATGAATGCAACATTGGGGATTGAAATTTACTTAGAATTTAAACTTACTGCCAGTTTTGCAACTTTAAGCAGGATAAGCATGCCAAGTATTGAAAACAAATTATAATAATACAATATTATACCTGATAAATTTCTGACAAATTATAGTTAAAATTAGAAACTTAGGAATTAAGAAATACGTATAACATTGCTATGAAGTATTGATTTAACTTTGAGTATGGAATAAAGTCTACATAAAAGGATTTCTTATGTACTTATCTCAGCATTTAATCTGCAGGAAATTAAGATAAAAATGACTGCTTTACAGTGGGAGCTAGTAGCTAGAAAGAGGTTAGTGTAGTCTTCAAGTTTATCTAAATTATCTTATGCAACTAGCTCATGCTAAGAGAAATACACTGATAAAAGCATTTAGTTTTTATTTAATTAAAAAATGGTTAAATGGTGAAATAAAGGAATAAAATATCTGTTACTATGTTTCAGTTCTTTTGAGAAGTAATAATAACCTCACTGTTGTATTATGTTGGTGCAAACGTAGTTGCGGTTTTGGATCATGAATTTTAAATCATTATAACCAGGCTCAAACATATATTTATTAATCAAAATAGGAACCATTAAATTCAACACATTTTTGCCAATGAGAAATAAGCTTGTTTATTCCTGTAGCATAAAAATTCATGCTTTGGAATTCAACAGACTCTTAGAACTTTCTGATGGTTATGGAAGCATTTTTGCTGCAAAAAGTTGTTGAGATGCTTGAAGGAGTGGTGGTCAGTTGGAGAGAGGTTAGGTAAATATGGCAGTTGAAGCAAAACATTGTAGCCCCATTCCTTCAACTTTTGAAGCATTAGTTGTGTGACGTGTGGTCAGGCATTGTATTGGAGAAGAATTGGGCCCATTTTTTTGACCACTGCTGGCTGCAAGCATTGCAGCTTTCAGTGTATCTCATCAACTTACTGAGCATACTTCTCACATGTAATGGTTTCACTGGGATTCAGAAAGCTGTAGTGGATCAGACTGTCAGCAAACCACCAAACAGTGATCATGACCTTTGTGTGTCTGTGTGTGTGTAGTGCAAGTTTGGCTTTCCGAAGTGCTTTGGAACTTCTCGGCTCAACTACTGAGCTGGTCATTGCTGATGTCTTATAAAATCCACTTTTCATCACACATTACAATCCAACTGAGAAATAATTTGATGTTGTGTAGAATAAAAGAATTTCAAAATTACAGTTTTTAAAATTTGCATTCAGCACTTATAAAGCTTTTTCACCTTTCCAATTTGATTCAAATGCCAAATGTCTATAGAGTGGTCAATGCTGAGTTCTTTGGCAACTTCTCATGTAGTTGTAAGAGGATCAGCTTCAATGGATCCTCTCAGTGGGTTGTTGTCAACTTCTGATGGCCAGCCAATGTTCTCCTTATCTTCAAGGCTCTCTTCTTTCCAGAACTTCTTGAACCACCAGTGCACTGCATGGTTCAGCAGCAGTTCCTGGGTGAAACACATTGTTGATGTTGCAGGTTTTCTCCACTGCTTTATTTCCCATTTTGAACACAAATAAGTAAATCACTCATATTTGCTTCTTGTCTAGCATCATTTCCCTAGCATAAAATAAATATAAAATAAACAGCAAGTAATACATCATTAGCAAACAAAACAAAATATAAAGTGAGAAATGTGCATTAAACTGATGTATAACATAATCACATTTAATAATGTAATCCAATATCAAATGGAAAATTTCAACAGTGCAAAAATGGCAGTTACTTTTGTAAAACCTAGTAAATGGATGGGCTTCCCTTGTGGCTCAGCTGGTAAAGAAGCCTCCTGCAATGCAGGAGACCTGGGTTCAATGCAAAGATGGGCACAATAAAGAACAGAAGAGGTATGGACCTAAGAGAAGCAGAAGATATTAAGAAGAGGTGGCAAGAATACACAGCAGAACTATACAAAAAAGATTTTCATGACCCAGATAATTAAGAGAAATACACTGATAAAAGCATTTAGTTTTTATTTAATTAAAAAATGGTTAAATGGTGAAATAAAGGAATAAAATATCTGTTACTATGTTTCAGTTCTTTTGAGAAGTAATAATAACCTCACTGTTGTATTATGTTGGTGCAAACGTAGTTGCGGTTTTGGATCATGAATTTTAAATCATTATAACCAGGCTCAAACATATATTTATTAATCAAAATAGGAACCACTAAATTCAACACATTTTTGCCAATGAGAAATAAGCTTGTTTATTCCTGTAGCATAAAAATTCATGCTTTGGAATTCAACAGACTCTTAGAACTTTCTGATGGTTATGGAAGCATTTTTGCTGCAAAAAGTTGTTGAGATGCTTGAAGGAGTGGTGGTCAGTTGGAGAGAGGTTAGGTAAATATGGCAGTTGAAGCAAAACATTGTAGCCCCATTCCTTCAACTTTTGAAGCATTAGTTGTGTGACGTGTGGTCAGGCATTGTATTGGAGAAGAATTGGGCCCATTTTTTTGACCACTGCTGGCTGCAAGCATTGCAGCTTTCAGTGTATCTCATCAACTTACTGAGCATACTTCTCACATGTAATGGTTTCACTGGGATTCAGAAAGCTGTAGTGGATCAGACTGTCAGCAAACCACCAAACAGTGATCATGACCTTTGTGTGTCTGTGTGTGTGTAGTGCAAGTTTGGCTTTCCGAAGTGCTTTGGAACTTCTCGGCTCAACTACTGAGCTGGTCATTGCTGATGTCTTATAAAATCCACTTTTCATCACACATTACAATCCAACTGAGAAATAATTTGATGTTGTGTAGAATAAAAGAATTTCAAAATTACAGTTTTTAAAATTTGCATTCAGCACTTATAAAGCTTTTTCACCTTTCCAATTTGATTCAAATGCCAAATGTCTATAGAGTGGTCAATGCTGAGTTCTTTGGCAACTTCTCATGTAGTTGTAAGAGGATCAGCTTCAATGGATCCTCTCAGTGGGTTGTTGTCAACTTCTGATGGCCAGCCAATGTTCTCCTTATCTTCAAGGCTCTCTTCTTTCCAGAACTTCTTGAACCACCAGTGCACTGCATGGTTCAGCAGCAGTTCCTGGGTGAAACACATTGTTGATGTTGCAGGTTTTCTCCACTGCTTTATTTCCCATTTTGAACACAAATAAGTAAATCACTCATATTTGCTTCTTGTCTAGCATCATTTCCCTAGCATAAAATAAATATAAAATAAACAGCAAGTAATACATCATTAGCAAACAAAACAAAATATAAAGTGAGAAATGTGCATTAAACTGATGTATAACATAATCACATTTAATAATGTAATCCAATATCAAATGGAAAATTTCAACAGTGCAAAAATGGCAGTTACTTTTGTAAAACCTAGTAAATGGATGGGCTTCCCTTGTGGCTCAGCTGGTAAAGAAGCCTCCTGCAATGCAGGAGACCTGGGTTCAATGCAAAGATGGGCACAATAAAGAACAGAAGAGGTATGGACCTAAGAGAAGCAGAAGATATTAAGAAGAGGTGGCAAGAATACACAGCAGAACTATACAAAAAAGATTTTCATGACCCAGATAATCACAATGGTATGATCACTCACCTAGAGCCAGACATCCTGAAATATGAAGTCAAGTGGGCCTTAGAAAGCATCATTATGAACAAAGCTAGTGGAGGTGATGGAATTCCAGTTGAGCTATTTCAAATCCTAAATGATTATGGTGTGAAAGTGCTTCACTCAATATGCCAGCAAATTTGGAAAACTCAACAGTGGCCACAGGACTGGAAAAGGTCAGTTCCATTCCAATCCCAAAGAAAGGCAATGCCAAAGAGTGCTCAAACTACCGCACAATTGCACTCATCTCACATGCTAGCAAAGTAATGCTCAAAATTCTCCAAGCCAGGCTTCAGCAATACATGAACCCTGAAATTCTAGATGTTCAAGCTGGATTTAGAAAAGGCAGAGGAATGAGAGATCAAACTGTCAACATCCTTTGGATCATTGAAAAAGGAAGAGAGTTCCAGAAAAACATCTACTTCTGCTTCATTGACTATGCCAAAGCCTTTGACTGTGTGGATCACAATAAACTGTGGAAAATTTTTCAAGGAATGGGAAGACCAGACCACCAGACCTTCCTCCTGAGAAATCTGTATGCAGGTCAAGAAACAACAGTTAGAAAAGGACATGGAACAACAGACTGGTTCCAAATAGGAAAAGGAGTACGTCAAGGCTGTATATTGTCACCCTGCTTATTTAACTTCTGTACAGAGTATATCAGGAGAAATGCTGGACTGGGTGAGGCACAAGCTGAATCAAGATTGCTGGGAGAAATATCAACAACCTCAGATATGCAGATGACACCACCCTTATGGCAAAGTGAAGGAGAACTAAAGAGCCTCTTGATGAAAGTGAAAGAGGAGAGTGAAAAGGTTGGCTTAACTCTCAACATTCAGAAAACCGGACCATGGCATCCGGTCCCATCACTTCATGGCAAATAGATGGGGAAGCAATGGAAACAGTGACAGACTCTATTTTGGGGGGGCTCCAAAATAACTGCAGATGGTGACTGCAGCCATGAAATGAAAATATACTTGCTCCTTTAAAGAAAAATTATGACCAACCTAGACAGCATATTAAAAAGCAGAGACATTACTTTGCCAACAAAAATCTGTCTAGTCAAAGCTATGGTTTTTCCAGTGGTCGTGTATGGATGTGAGTGTTAGACTATAAAGAAAACTGAGCACTGTAGAATGGATTCTTTTGAACTGTGGTGTTGTAGAAGGAGATCCAATCAGTCCATCCTAAAGGAAATCAATCCTGAATATTCATTGGAAAGACTGATGCTGAAGCTGAAGCTGAAGCTCCAATACTTTGGCCTCCTGGTGTGAAGAACTGCTCATTTGAAAAGATCCTGATTCTGGGAAAGATTGAAGGTGGGAGGAGAAGTGGATAACAGAATGAGATGGTTGGATGGCATCACTGATTCAATGGACATGAATTTGAGTAGGCTCTGGGAGTTGGTGATGGACAGGGAAGCCTGGCATGCTGCAGTCCATGAGGTTGCAAAGAGTAGGACACGACTGAGCAGCTGAAATGAACTGAACTGAACTGAATAAATGGGTAGAATGACCATCTCATCAAAGTGATTAGAATGAATCAGAGAAAGGAGCAAGTCTGTGTTCTCTGGATTAGGCGCTTACATCTGAGAAGCAATTTCTTCTCTAACTTTTTCCTGCTCTCTCCTGATATCCTCAAGGGTTGTTGATCTTGAATATGGAATTTAGTAGTTTTGCAATGAGAATATTGGAGTTTGATGGTATCACAGGAGACAATTGCCTTTTGTGAGGAGTGACATACTGCATCTACAAGTGTTTTAGGATGACATTTATTGCAGTGGTTGAAAATTCTGTACCAAATGGGCAGTTTCAAGGAGATGCTCATTTATTAAAACATTTCATGGTCAGGAACTCTGATGAACCTTAAATATGTTACACTTTTCTTTGGTAATCATAAAATTAGTATAAAATATTACAGTGGTTTCCAAAAACACAAAATTGTTCCTTTCAACAAAACAATGCCAGTTCAATTTTTTTTCCATTTCAGAACATAAAGCAGCAATGACAGACAAAATTATGAGTGAAAGATGGTTATTTGAGATTTATGTTTTACATAAAACCTATATCCCATTGGAAGAAATTGAACCATCTTACAAAAGCCTAGCTTAATCTACTAAAACCATACAGTGTGCTTTAATCCTTTATTTTAGAGCTATAGTTACACCATAATAGTACAGTAGCATGATAAAGATATCCAATCCTAAACTGAATTTCTGACCCTCATCTCTTTGGAACTGAAAATAAAGAATTTCTCATATCTAGATACCTATCTATATTTACAGTTGTCACATGATCTAATTCAGTCAATATTTATGACTTCACCCTAAAGGAAGCTTTATAATCATCATGTGCACTAAATAAAAGAGAACATTGATAAATATCTAACATATTTAGAGAATAATGAATATGAATTTGAATATAGGTACTTATGAATTAAGTGCTAAAAATTATTAATTAATTGTTAAATTTAATTGTTTGAATTTGGATTCTTAAAAAGATTTTATTATTTCAAGTAGGTGTACCAGAAAAATCGTCTTTCTTTACTAAATCAAATAATCTAAGCTTTTTATTTTGGACTGTATCTAAATGTTGACCTAAGTTGTGATGAATGAAACAGGAACAATTATAAGCACATCAATAATGTGAATATATTTAGTAGAGAGGGTATTTATGATAATGCTGTCATTGGAAGTGTCTCAAATATTAATAGAACATAGCTGAACGATACTGACATATCTGTATATTTTCACAAAACAGTAACAAAATAGAACTGGAGAAGATGTATGTTCTTTGCCTAATCTAAAAGTATTTAAAATGAACTTCTAAAATTTATAGTTTTAGTTAACATGGATAATTAATATAACTGAGAGTTTTAATGAATTATATTGTTTCTAATATTTCTCCATTTTTTGTGACTTTGGAGAAATATAAAATGAATTTGATGCTTGATTTAAAGTACTTTTTTGTGTACCTTGGATCTAAGAAGCCCAAATAAATTTCTTACATTGACCTATGCTTTATTAGATGCTCACCTTTGAAATGTGATGGTACATGGCAGAGTGTGATTTTTTTGAAGCATAATTCATTCAATCATATATGTGTATATGGAATACCAATTAAAACAAATATTTTATGGAATATACTAAAATAAAGCATTATTTTATCTCCTAAGGTAAAAGAAACCCATAGTAATTCTATTTTTATACCTTTTATATTTACATTGCCTTAAAATGTGATTCTTTCAAAATTAAGGATGGATCTTCTCTCTCTCACTCTTTGGATCCTAATGAGACACCCTTGAATTGAGTATTGTCATATTGTCATCTCTATTAAGAGAGAGAAAGTGCTAGGTTTCAGCCCACAATGGACAAGGACGCAAGTCCTCCTCTTTATCTTATTTTTATTCATTTGTTTTATCCACTACACCACACTGGAGTGCATGAGACATAAAAAGAGATGGTTGCTGAGTGTCTATCTCAATAATATCTAGCTTAAAATTTATTGTTAACATGACTGTTTGCCTTTGCAATATAATCATATTCTGGCAATATATTGCTGCTATTTGGTCACTAAGTTGTGTCCAACTGTTTTGTGACCCCATGGACTGTAGCCCACCAGGCTCCTCTGTCCAGGGGATTTCCCAGGCAAGGATACTGCAGTGGCTTGCCATTTCCTTCCCTAGGGGATCTTCCTAGCCCAGGGATCAAACATGCGTGTCCTGCATTGGCAGGCAGATTCTTTACCACGGAACCACCAGGGAAACCTGAGCAACATATTATGTTCAGTCCAACATGTATCTGTGACTTCTACTTCTGAAAGAAAAGTAATACAAGATCAATATTTCCATTGAGTGGGTCTATATTTGAGTGGATGCCAGGGCTCTGAAAAAGTAGTAGAGAGGGCCAGAAAAATAGGGACTTCCTAAAAAAGTGTGTAGTTCTATTTTTACATGACTTAATTAAGGGGTTCATCTCTCCCCCAGCCATGTTTAAATTATGATTCTCTAGTTGAGATAGTTCTCCAACATAGTCATTCAGATTTAAATCCCTTGCAATAACATCACCCCATTTCATTTTCCTCAAAACTTTCCCATTCTAACAATCTCATATCTAAAAGAATAAAAAAAAAATGAAATCTCAGTTTTGTTTCACCTTAGATATAATGATAAAATTTCTTTCCATAGATTCAGACCTTGAAAGTTCATTCAAGTTTCTTTTGTTTTAAGAGTCCAGGAGCAACATCTATTCTCCCAGAAGTCTTCAAATGACATTTGCATGAAAGAATAAAATCTCCTCCTGCTTGTCAGATACTAAATAAAATGGTCGTTGAAGGAATCTCTATGTTTCCTCAAGCTTGCCATGGAAGAGTGAACAGATGGCCTAAGACTCTGGGTAACATTTACCCCTCCTTATGTAGTTCACTGAAGTCATATACAAGTAATGCATTTTCCTCTTTCTTGACCACCCCATGACCTTTCACAGGCCCTTTTCATTGAAGTTGTTACTCCCTTTGCTTCTATGTCCTCACCCTCTAATCTAGGAGTAAATTATGTTCCCAGCTTGTCTTTAAATACCAGATAAAGGATAATTTCCATCAGAGATCTCATGTCCTTGCCTTTTTAAACATCTGTGCTGCCCCATAACACTTTGTACGTGTCTTTTTAGACATACATTCAGTCCATAATTATGTTCCAGTGGTTCATCTGCCAGTCCGTCATACTGTTTTCTCTCTCCTGCACATTGTGGCTTTCTAGGAAAGAATGGTCTCCAATTTGTCTTATTATTCTCAAACTTGTAACATACCGCCTGACAAGTGGGAGATACTTAAAAAATACTGAGATGTGAATGAGTGGCCAACTGACTTTAAATTACAGTTTAAAGTCTTTAAGTTCTTTTTCATCATTTTTAAAAAATTATGTTCTTTGTATCTTGTAATTTGTTTGGATGTATTTTGAGAGAGCAGAGATTTTTTAAATCTAAATTTTCAAGTTATATATGATGGCTATTTTAACAAGTCAGCTTTAAGATAGATAGCACATTAAAATCAGCTTCAGCATTTACCTGAAAGAGGTGAAAAAGGTTAGAATGTTTCAGTAACAAAAATGAACACTTGTCTTCTCATTTGTGAAAATATGCTCACAGTGATCTGTTTTTTTTTTTTTTTTTAAAACCTGGTCCCTAGCTATATGCCATGACAGTCCGATATCCGTTTGAATGGATGTTTTAAACTGAGCTTAATTAAGTGCTCTGTAGGAATGAAGACAATAAAATGTAGAAAAGTCACAAAGAAGCAGTGCTTCTTTTTTTCCTTTCTGCAGTTTCTTCCTCAAGTTAAATCAAGGAAAACAAAAAATATTCCTGCCCTTAGTTATTTCAATAAAATATTTAGTGTTTTTAAAGAAATGAGTAAAACAATTTCTTTTTCTGTTAGCCAAGGATAAGTTTTAGAAACAAGCAAACAAAAACAGTTACACATTACTTGAGGAAGTTTCATAAACAAAGTGTAAACTGTTAGGATAAACTAAAACTAAACTCATATACCTAAGATTTTATAAATAGTGTCAGATAAAGCAACAATTTATGGTAATTAAAGATTTAGGAGAAAGATGGTAATTTTTTTCATCATTTTCATCAATCATGTTTGCATTTTTTCAGCTCAGATGATGTTAACAATTTACATAGGCCACTATGCTCCAAATGTTTGGAACACAGAAAATCGGTTCATAAAATATTTATAACATACTTTTAGATGTGATAATATTTGTTTACACTTTAAAAATAATAGTGCTCATATCCCAAAACATATAAAGTGGGGAACAGCCTAGTTGAACATGTGCAGTTTAAAGTTAATATTAAATTC